>JACXGI010008414.1:0-33645 GCA_016801175.1 Esox masquinongy | reverse complement strand
CTTGCGCTCCTCCACCTTCCGTTTGAGGATGCCCCACAGATGCTCAATAGGGTTTAGGTCTGGAGACATGCTTGGCCAGTCCATCACCTTTACCCTCAGCTTCTTTAACAAGGCAGTGGTCGTCTTGGAGGTGTGTTTGGGGTCGTTATCATGTTGGAATACTGCCCTGCGGCCCAGTCTCCAAAGGGAGGGGATCATGCTCTGTTTCAGTATGTCACAGTACATGTTGGCATTCATGGTTCCCTCAATGAACTGTAGCTCCCCAGTGCCGGCAGCACTCATGCAGCCCCAGACCATGACACTCCCACCACCATGCTTGACTGTAGGGAAGACACACTTATCTTTGTACTCCTCACCTGGTTGCCGCCACACACACTTGACACCATCTGAACCAAATAAGTTTATCTTGGTCTCATCAGACCACAGGACATGGTTCCAGTAATCCATGTCCTTAGTCTGCTTGTCTTCAGCAAACTGTTTGCGGGCTTTCTTGTGCATCATCTTTAGAAGAGGCTTCCTTCTGGAACGACAGCCATGCAGACCAATTTGATGCAGTGTGCGGCGTATGGTCTGAGCACTGACAGGCTGACCCCCCACCCCTTCAACCTCTGCAGCAATGCTGGCAGCACTCATATGTCTATTTCCCAAAGACAACCTCTGGATATGACGCTGAGCATGTGCACTCAACTTCATTGGTCAACCATGGCGAGGCCTGTTCTGAGTGGAACCTGTCCTGTTAAACCGTTGTATGGTCTGGCCACCGTGCTGCAGCTCAGTTTCAGGGTCTTGGCTTATAGCCTAGGCCATCTTCTTATAGCCTAGGCCATCTTTATGTAGTGCATTAATTTTTTTTTTCAGATCCTCAGAGAGTTCATTGCCATGAGGTGCCATGTTGAACTTCCAGTGACCAGTATGAGGGAGTGTGAGAGCGATAACACCAAATTTAACACACCTTCTCCCCATTCACACCTGAGACCTTGTAACACTAACAGGTCACATGACATCGGGGAGGGAAAATGGCTAATTGGGCCTAATTTGGACATTTTCACTTAGGGGTGCACTCACTTTTGTTGCCAGCGGTTTAGACATTAATGGCTGTGTGTTGAGTTATTTTGAGGGGACAGCAAATTTACACTGTTGTACAAGCTGTACACTCACTACTTTACATTGTAGCAAAGTGTCATTTCTTCAGTGTTGTCACATGAAAAGATATGATCAAATATTTGCAGAAATGGGAGGGGTGTACTCACTTTTGTGAGATACTGTAGCCGCTATTTGTGGTAGAGGTAAACTTAGTAAGAAACGTTAGTCAGTTTAACTGTATCAATGTCATTCACGAATGGCCAATTAACTATTAAAATGGCCACTGGCTGCTTACACAGCTCGGTGGTGTAGTGATTAACGACACAGCTGTTCACGTGGGCACCCCGGGTTCGATTCTCGAGATGGCAACACTTTCTGTTGCGGGCCGGCTGAACTAGGCTTTCCTGGTTTCTTGTTATTGAAGATAAATGCATTTATTGAAGACTCCCTAGCCTGGCATAAACATTTTTAATTGAAGATAAATGCATTTATTGAAGACTCCCTAGCCTGGCATAAACCTTTTTTATTGAAGATAAATGTATTTATTGAAGACTCCATAGCCTGGCATAAACCTTTTTTATTGAAGATAAATACATTTGAGGTTATAAAATACGTAAACATGTTGACAACACATTGCTAAGGTGCAATAAAAAAACAATTGGATAATTTACAATTATTTCCACAAATGAACCAGATGAATTCATGAAACAGAGGCAAAGGTCAAAGAAGCAAGTTTAATATGGAAATCAAACACAGACCTCAATGGGTTAAATCAAGTGACAGCTGAACAAATCTGTCCTCAAAGAAGAGGGTATTTAAACCTCCTTTAATTCATACATATAGAGTTTTAATGCATGTATAGTGCTAGTTTAAAGGGGAATTTCACCATATAGTGCTAGTTTAAAGGGGAATTTCACCATAGGAAAACTACTTGCTGTACTAACTACTAATGTTAGCACTGACACATTTAAGCCATAAAAACACAAAAGTCCTCTTACCACACTCTTGAACAAAAGAATTTGAATTCCATTGTAAAATCTGCTTCTTCTGTATTGGTCTGTCCATGAAAAACCTCCACAATTCACAGCAATCGTAGATATTGCCTACCTAACAAAATGGCGATCTTCGAAAACGATAATAACGAAGACAAGAAATACACTTTTCAAACAATAGTAATTTTTTGAAACACCAACGTTGATCGCGCTCATGTGGTGTTCTGGACCTATTTGTACTAATTACAAGCCAGTGCAGATGCTCTTTCGTGCTTTGTTTGTTTGGTGCCACTGCCATTAATGCATTGATAAGTACATACAACAGATGTCACTACATACACTGATGAGCCAAAACCTTATGACCACCTGCCTAATATGCTGTTGGTCCTCTGCATGCTGCCAAAACAGCACCGACCCAGCATGGAGTCTAAAAGCCTACAAGACTCCAAGTCCCAGGAGGCCTGGCTCCAGACCCACTGAGCATGTGCCCCAGGACAGCCACACCGCCGTCACAACTGTGACTGTTTTAGAGTCCAACATGGAGTGTCACACTGAGACTAAATGCCTGAACACCACATTTATATTTATTATTATTTCTGCCAAACAAAATGTTGTCACAAAGCCGCTCTAAGGGTCTCAAGATGTTCAATTAACCTCCAGAGATCCTACAGAATTTCACAAGCTATTGTCAGATCCTAATCTAGAACCTCCACTAAAGTTAGTACAATAACCTGGATCTTAGTTCCATTATTCCACAAAACTGGGCCTTTTAAGCAACTAACCAGATGCAAAAAATCCTCAGTTAGCCCATCTTAGAATCTTAGATGAAACGACATGCAAAAATAATGAAATAGAAAACATGTTTGAATAATACCTTTTATTCCAACGTTTAACATTTGGTCAAACATTTCAATGAACAGATAGTTACAGGTTTTTAAAATCAAATATCATGAGTGTAAATATATTTATACAAACATATTTATGGCCCAAAGTATTGTTACCCTTCTGCTTTTTTACAAAAACTCAATTTTCTATGCACTCAGTAGAAATTGGCAAATGTAATTGGTATCCACCATTCTTTATTTCACATGTACTAGAACAGAAACTTTGCTTTTGAGTCATGACAAACATATAACTGTAAAACAAATGAAAATGGCACTGACAAAAATATTGGGACCCTTAACATAATATTTCATTACACAGCCTTTGCAGACAATAACTGTAATCAAGTGCTTTCTGTAGCTCTGAATGAGATTTCTACACTTCGAGTGGTAGTTTGGCCCCTTTCCTTTAGCAAACCACTTCACGTCTCAGGTTTGACGTGTGACCTTTCCCAACTGCGACTTTCAGCTCCGTTCACTGATGTTCAATGGGATTCTGGACTCACTGAATAAAACATCCACTTCGGAACGGTCCAATGTTATCTTCTGATACATTCTTGGGTGTTTTTTGAGGTTTGTTTTGGGTCACTATCACAGGTCAAAGAACCCAGCGCCAGAGGCAGAAAGGCAACCTCAAAACATCACCGTTTTTGTGATTTGCCAAAAACCTCATTCTCCCAGAAACACTCTAGCTTGTCCACATGCATTTTGGAACACTCCAGTCTGACTTTTCTGTGTTTCTCTCTTGGAAGTGGGGTCTTCTACCATGGAGCACATTTTCATTCATACAGTGACGGGTGATGTGACTTGAAACTTTCACACCTTGAACTTTAATGTAAATGTGCATTTAAACCTCTTTATAATATTGGCAACAGTGCTCACAGGAACATCAGGCTCTTCAGAGATGGTCTTGTAGCCTCTATGTTGACCATGTGTGGCTATAACCTTCTTTCTAACCTCCTCAGACAACTCTCTGGTTTTTCTTCTCTTTTTCATGTTCGGTGTGATACACACACACAGTGACAAAAAAAAGCATAATGAGTACTTTACTCCATTTAAACTGGCTGAATTAGTTATTATAAGACTGAAGACACCTGTGATACAAATCAAAACAGAATAGTCTGCTTGAGGTGTCAGTCATTTCATATAACTTCACATAAGGGTATCAATAATTTTGTCCAGTCCGTTTTAGAATGTCTTTATAGAATAAGTAAGAATTCAGTTCTTTTCACAGCAAAGGCATGCATGGGTGACAAAAGAGCTTTTAATTTCAACACTTTTCTGGGCGAATGGTGCATTATTTGAATGAAAAGCAAAGGTACCAATATTTTTGGCCATGTCTGTACATAGGATGTTTCTGGTGTCTTTTCGTTAAATCTACCAATACACAGTTATTTGTCTAATACCAACATATGAGAAGCACTTTAATTACCAGAAAACAGATCTTACCTCAAAACAATATAGCTTGGTCTTTCACCCCTCAAGGTAAAACTGTAAACTACAGAAAGACTATCAGTAAAAACACTAGTTATTCCTAATAAAGACCTACTTAATGAATGAGAGATCATAAAAAGAGACAATCAAAAGGGAGCTTTTCCACTGCTTGGTACCAGCTCGACTCTACTCCCCTGGACTCTACTCGCTTTGGGAGCTTTTCCACTGCATGGCACCAGCTCGACTCTACTCCCCTGGACTCTACTCGCTTTGGGAGCTTTTCCACTGCATGGCACCAGCTCGACTCTACTCCCCTGGACTCTACTCGCTTTGGGAGCTTTTCCACTGCATGGCACCAGCTCGACTCTACTCCCCTGCACTCTACTCGCTTTGGGAGTAGAGTGCACATTTACATTAAAGTTGGGAGCCGGTACCATGCAGTGGAAAAGCGCCAAAAATCACATTTCTAATTTAACATGAGTACAATATTCAATTGATACAGATCAATCACAGCTCTCTCTTTTTTTACCCAAGCTTAATCTCATTAGATTTATTTTGTGTCATCCTTTTAGATCAGAGATTTAATGTGGGCCTGTAAAGACAGAAAATGATCAAGCCAAATATATAGGTACTTGCAGGCATCAACGTACTCTAACTCAGATCCATGTAAGCTGTGAATGTTCGCAGGGCAGACAGATAAAGGTTGTTTCCGATTGAGGTGCATTTTGCTGTCCATTTTGGAGTCCTGGAGGAGGTAATCGGAGACCAAGGGAAAGCATGTTGTATACTATTGAAGCTACGTTGAAGCAGCGGACAGCACAGAGTTCACTGTGGGGCCGTCTGCATACAAGACAGTGTCGTCTGCATACAAGACAGTGTCGTCTGCATACAATCAAATCAATCAATCAAATTTATTTTATAAAGCCCTTTTTACATCAGCAGTTGTCACAAAGTGCTTTTACAAAACACCCGGCCTTAAAACCCCAAGGAGCAAACAACAGTAGCGTTGAATTTCAGTGGCTAGGAAATACAAGACACTGTCGTCTGCATTGAGGTACATAAGTCACCAGCAGCAGGTGCAACGTAAATTATATGAACAGAGAATAGGGTCGGCCCCAAAATGTAACCCTGAGGAACATGCGTTGAGACAGCCAATGGTGTAGACAGAAGACCCTCAGATTGTACACATGGCACTCGGTCAGAGAAGTAATTTTTGAACCAGGCCAGGGTTCTGAGAAACCCAGGTCATTTAGTAACTCTTGAACCACGATCCCCATCACTGTGTAGTCTATATCCAACTGTCATGCATACATCCCCAATAACACGTTACTGTCAATATAGTGTCAGCATTGTAAGACACTTGTGGAACCAACCCTTAAGATTGAACTTCACCTCACCCCTTGTTTTTTGTTGTACTGAACTAAAACATCTGTGTGATGCCCTTGAACTATCCAGAGCTTGTTAGTCAGCATCTGACTGTAGTTCATACTCTATCTTCCAGTATCTGACACAGAGTGTCGTGAAAGCTTAGCATCCCTTTTCCAACACGTTTTGGGTTATTTGAGAGAAACAAGATGAAGAATTCTCTTCTGTGTGTTTTTTTTTGATGAATAGTAAGTTAAGATGATGTTGGAAAGCCCTTCCTATATTTCGAGGTAAGGTTATTCTCCAGTATGTATCCGGTGATGTATTTTGAGGGAAGCAAGATGACTAAAACTCTTCTCACACTCAGAACAAGAGAATGGCTTCTCTCCTGTGTGCACTCTCTGATGACTAGTAAGTTGAGATGATCTGATGAAACACCTACCACAGTCAGAACAGGAGTAAGGTTTCTCTCCAGTATGAATGCGTTGGTGAACTTTAAGGTTATCTAATTTAGAGAAACTCTTCCCACAGGCAGAACAGGAGTAAGGCTTCTCTCCTGTGTGTACTTTCCAATGTTTAGTAAGTTCAGATGATGAAATAAAACTCTTCCCACAGTCAGAACAGGAGAATGGCTTCTCTCCTGTGTGCATTTTTCGATGTCTAGGAAGTTCAGACGATGAAATGAAAGTCTTCCCACAGTCAGAACAGGAATAAGGTTTATCTCCAGTATGTATGCGCTGGTGAACTTTAAGGTGGCCTAATCGAGAGAAACTCTTCCCACAGTCAGAACAGGAGTAAGGCTTCTCTCCTGTGTGCACTCTTTGATGACTAGTTAGTTCAGCTGATGTAATGAAACACTTTCCACAGTCAGAACAGGAGTACGGCTTCTCTCCTGTGTGCACTCTCTGATGTTTAGTTAGTTCAGCTGATGTAATGAAACACTTCCCACACTCAGAACAGCAGTAAGGCTTCTCTCCTGTATGTATGCGCTGGTGAACTTTTAGGTAACCTAATCGCGAGAAACTCTTCCCACAGTCAGAACAAGAGTAAGGTTTCTCTCCAGTATGTATGAGCTGATGAACTTTTAGGTAACCTAATCGAGAGAAACTGTTCCCACAATCAGAACAGGAGTAAGGTTTCTCGCCTGTATGCACTCTCTGATGACTAGTAAGGTAAGATGATGTAATGAAACACTTCCCGCAATCAGAACAAGAATAAGATTTCTTTCCTGTGTGCACTCTCTGATGATTTGTAAGATAAGATGATGTAATGAAACACTTCCCACAATCAGAACAGGAGTATGGCTTCTCTCCAGTATGCACTCTCCGATGGCTCGTAAGGCAGGATGACGTAATGAAACTTTTCCCACAATCAGAACAGGAATAGGGTTTCTCTCCAGTATGTATGCGCTGTTTGTGACGTTTAAGCTGATGTAAATGGGAGAATCTCCTCCCACAATCAGAACAGGAGTAAGGCTTCTCACCTGTGTGCACTCTCTGATGTCTAGTAAGTTCAGATGATGTAATGAAATTCTTCCCACATTCAAAACAGGAGTAGGGTTTCTCTCCTGTGTGTACTCTCTGATGTGTAGTAAGTTCAGATGATGTAATGAACACCTTCCCACAGTCCAAACAGGAGTAAGGTCTCACTTCTGTATGTATGTTGATGTGTCGTTTCAAATTTGACATTGATGAGAAAAATTTTTCACAGTGGGGGCAGTGATGAGACCTCTTATCCTTGTAGTCTTCCTGATGTTTATCTCCAGATGTTGGAATTGTCTCCACTTCAGGAATCTCAGCTGTGTAACAGAGATCAGTCAGTTGGTTCATGGATTCACAAGTCAATGCAGTTAGTAGATAAAATCAAAGATCAATTTAATTATGCAAAGAGTGAAATGGTGAAAGAGAAACCAGTGAATCTGTAAAATTATAAATGCACACATTTTAACCAGGCTTAACAATACATACTTTTCCAATCTGGAGAAGGTCTATGATCTATAGTAGGTCAAATTTTATTTTTTTCCATCAGGTGTTCGCCACATCTGTAGAACATAGACCTTCTCCAGGTGTGATTACTGCGAAATCACACCTGGGGCAAAATATAGTTTGCTGGGCAGATCGAGCCATTCTAACCCTCTTGCGGTAAGTCCATAAAACATCATGAAATAAACAAATAATAGCAGGTATCACAATTCCTGCTGCACAATTATCCTTAATCAAATCCGTCCCGTGAAATACAAAGCAGTATTCAACTTTAATGTGAAGCTCTGAGCTTAGTTTTGAAACCACACTGGTTCCTGTAATGTTGCAATGGTCCAGCAAGAGAACATATGTAAATTAGCTTGTCATTTGTCATCCAAGGGCTGGTTAGCTAGCTAGCACTTCGTCTGTCAACGGAAACACTTATTGCAGGGTTTTCAAAGGGATGGACAAAAACACATATTTGCTGAAATTGCTGGTAAAGTGGAGGGCTTAATCAGAAAAGAAACTATTGTTGTTTCGAAAGATCTTTCTGTCTTTAATTTAAAATAATATTCAATTTAGATTTTTTGTTTTTTCCATTATGGGGTATTGTATATATTTTAATCACCCAAAAAAGTAATCATTATGAAAAAATATCTACAGAAGTCTACAACACAACAAAACGTGATGAAAGTGAAGGGGTCTAAATACTTTCCGGAAGCACTGTAAATAAAAATAATTAATGAAAATGATCACATTTGGGATGGACTAAGGGCATGAAATTCTCGCAAAAATATTTGGATTCCCTAATAAATTGGGTCCCAGCTCAACACCTTTGATTATATTTGCTTTGTATTTTCATTAACTTAATCATAGTTTGTGTTTTTGATTTCAAGTGTAGGCAAAATTCATCATTCAAATGTGTCATTCTAAAGAGTAAAAAATGAAAATAGGGAACGGATTTAAGTAGGATTATGAAGTTAAACACGCTAAAAACCTGTCACCATGTCTCATCAATAAAAAAATACCAAACTATTTTGACTTGCGATTATTCAAACCGTTGTTAGAGAAACTGCATAAAAGTAAGGCTGATAGTGAGTTACAGAGCATTTGACAGCCCATGAACCACTGTGCAAAGGGGTGCCAGCATTTTCAACCTCTCACAATGTATGTGACTGCGTATCAAAGAAGTAGTTCATTATGCAAGATTGCGACTGATTCATATGAAATTATGCAAAGCTGGTGTACATATCAATCAAATGCACCAGATTGTTGAGGTGTCACTTACACGTGTTAGCGCAACAGCCAATTTTCAACTAGCTAGGACTAGCCTGTAGCTACAGTATACTAGGCAACTGTTCACAGAATTGACAAAAAAATGCTAAGGCCATTTCAATGAATTGCTAACAAAAGAAACGCTCTGTTTATCCCATTACCATCTGCTAGTTACTAGTGACTAATCGTTTACAATGACTCGGCTATTTTAGTCGAACGGGTCACAAAGGATGCCTTAACGAAAATGAGTAGAGCCACCCTTTCTCCAGAACATCCCCAATCTTTCTAGGAATGCTGTCATACAACTGTGTGTAGTGGGATGTTGCAAAATCCTTAAAAAAAAAAAAAGGTCCTCAATTTCTTTGAGGGATGAAGCCAGTGGAAATCTACTTCACAGTTTGCGCTCCAGATCTTCCCATAACGATTCAATGATGTTCAGATCTGATCATTGGGGAGGCCATGGAAGGTGTTTGACGTCCCTCCTGGTATTCATAAAACCACTCTTGCCTTAGTTTGGCGGTGTGTATGGGGGCATTATCATCTGGGAATATTGGAGCATCATGAGGGCACAGTGTTGGCACCATAGGGCGCACCTGGTCCTGTAAAATGGCCTCGGCAGTTCCTCGGCAGTTATGCGACCATGAAGAGCAATCATAAGACCCAATCATCAGTCTGATGGACGAATCTGGGCATGGCGGGTACCAGGAGAACGCTACCCATCGGAATACATAGTGCCTACTGTAAATTTTGGTGAAGGAGGGATAATGGTCTGGGGCTGTGTTTCAGGGTTTGGGCTTGGCCCTTTCCTGTTCCAGAATGGCTGTGCCCCTGTGTACAAAGCAAGGCCCATAAAGACATTGTTCGACAAGGTTGGTGTGGAGGAACGAGTGGCTCGCACAGAGCCCTGACCTTAACTCCATTTAACACCTTTGCAATGAATTGGAAAGGTCATTGCGAGTCAGGCCTTCTTGTCCAACATCAGTGCCTGACGTTACAAATGCTCTTTTTGCTGAATGGGTACATATTCCCACAGAGACTCTCCAAAGTCTTGTAGAAAGCCTTCACAGAAGAGTGACAGCTGTTATAGCAGCAAAGGGGGGGCAACTCCATTTTAATGTCCATGGTATTGGAATGGGATGTCCAACAAGCTCATAAAGGTGTGATGGTCAGGTGTCCACATACTTTTGAGATGGGGGAGGAATTAAAAGAAAAACCAACACAAAGTATCTCAGAAAGATGTTGGGCCACAAACAGCTTCAATGTGCCTTGGCGTAGATTCTGGAAGATCACCTGGTCCGATGAGTCATGTTTTCTTTCACATCACGTCAACGGCCATGTATGTGTGCGCCATTTACTTGGAGAACTGATGGCGCCAGGATGCACTGTGGGAAGACGACAAGCAGGTGGAGGGATTGTGATGCTCTGGGAAATGTTCTGCTGGGAAATCCTGGGTCCGGGCATTCATGTGGGCATCAATTTGACACGGGCCACCTACCTAAACATTGTAGCAGACCAGGTACACCCCTTCATGGCAATGGTATTCCCTGACGCCTCAGTCCATGCTTCTAAATACAGCTTGACAGCGATAACTTCATTCCTGTCCTATCCTTCAAAAACAGATGGTTATCCTGGGTCTGAGGGAGTCCGAATAAGGTTGATATACCTTCTTGTTAATAGGACCCAGCAACAGTTTATCAAGGTCCCATCACAGTCTGTCAAGAATCCTCAGAATTCCACACCTATTCTCCTTGACTTTAATTAGCATCCACCGTAGACACAAATAATGATTATTTAGAACCCTGTCAGATCCTTATCTAGAACCCCTACTAATGTTAGTACAATAAACTGGGTGTTGGTTCCTGTATTTCCAGAAAGCCGGGCCCTAAGTTTTAGCCAACTAAACTGATGCAAAAATATTTTTAAAAATGCAAATAAGTTAGCTCGCGAACCTTTAAGAAAACCTATTGCAGATAGAACAACACAGAAAACAGGTTAGAACAATAACTTAACGTTTATTCAACATTCCATTGAGTACCAGGTATTTAATATCAAAAAGTCATTATACATGCAAACACAAACACATACAGACACACATACACAGGACATTCTTGGTGATCAAAAAAAATAAAAATCACTTCAAGTAATTCAAACCTCTCAACAAGAAACCTTCCTTCCCTTTCACACATCCCCTTCATTCTATAGCCAACCCAAATCTCATTAGATGTGTCAGGTACTGAACTCAAACATCACTCACGTCTCCTTATTCATTCAAGTTACATCCATCTTAAGTGGTCCAAACAATCTCCTAATCTCAGTTTCCCTCTCTATTCCTCATCTTCTGAATCTAGTCCCATAGGCGGAACAAGAGGAAGTATTCCTTAGTATTTACAGTATGATAAATAGTAAGTTCAGAGGATGTTTGAAAGTACGTTCTACCTTCAGAAGTAAGGTTATTTACCGATATACAGTGCACATTTTCTCATTTTGTTACATTACAGCCTTTTTCTAAAATGGAAGAAATTATTTTTTGTTCCCCTCATCAATCTACACACAATATCCCATAACTGACAAGCAAAAAATCCATATAGATCAAAGTTACATACATATTCAAACCCCTTCACTCAGTCTTTTGTTGAGGCACCTTTGGAAGCTATTTGAGCCTGAAGATCTTTGGGATGACACTACAATTTCGGCACAACTGTATTTTGGGAGTCACCCCCATTCATCTCTGCAGATCCTCTCAAGCTGTCAGGTTGGATGGGGAACATTGCTGCACAGTAATTTTCAGGTGTCTCCAGAGATGTTTAATCGGGTTCAAGCTTCAAGTCTGGGCTTTGGCTGGGCCACTCAAGGACATTCACAGAATTCCCTGCATTGTCTTAGCTATGTGCTTTGGGTCGTTGTCCTGTCGAACAGTGTACCTTTGCCCCCAGTCTGAGGTCCTGAGTGCACTGGAGGAGGATTTTAAATCAAGGATCGTTCTGTTCTTTGCTCCATTCATCTTTTCCTCCTACCTGACAATTCTCCTTGTCCCTGGGGATGAAAACATCCCCACAGCATTATGCTGCCACCACCATGCTTCTTAGTGATGGTATTGGCCAGATGAGGAGAAGTGCCTGGTTTCCTGCTTGCCTGGTTTCCTTCAGATGTGTTGCTTGGCATTCATGCCAAAGAGTTGAATCTTGGTTTCAACAGTCAGAGAATCTTGTTTCTTATGGGCTGAGAGCCCTCTAGCAGCCTTTTGGCAAACTCCAAGCCGGCTGTTGTGACTTTTACTGAGGAGTATCTTCAGTCTGCCCACTGAACCACAAAATGCTGCAGAGGTGGTTATCCCTCTGGAGAGTTCTCCCATCTCCACACAGGAACACTGGATCTCTGTCAGAGTGTCCATCAGGTTTTTGGTCACCTCTCTGACCAAGGCCCTTTTCCCAAGATTATTCCCAGCTTTAGGACGTTTTGGTGGTTCCAAACTTCCTCCATTCAAGAATGCTGAAGGTCACTGGGTTCTTGTGGACCTTCAATGCCGCAGAAGTGTTTTGGTGACCTTCCCCAAATTTGTGGCTTGACAATCATATCTTGGAGCTGTAGGGACAATTGACCTCATGATTTGTTTTTTCCTCTAAAATGGAATGTCAACTGTGGGACCGTTTACAGACAGGGGTGTGGCTTTCCAAATCCAATCAATTGAATTTCCCACATACAGACTCAAGTTGTAGAAACTTCTCAAGGATGACCAATGGAAACAGGATGCAGCTGAGCTCAATTTCGTGTCATAGCAAAGGGTCTGAATACTTAAGTGATGTTTATTTTTTATGTATTTGCAAAATATTTTTTTTAAAGTATTTAATAAATCATTATAAGTTACTTTGGGTAAATAAGGGAGAATTTCTTTTAACTTATTTTATAATGAGGCTCTACTGTAACAAAAAGTGAACTGTGAATACTTTCCGAATGAACTGTAAATCCACTGATATATTCTGAGGGAAGCTAAATGACTGAGTCGCTTCTTATAGTCAGAGAATGGCTTCTCTCCTGTGTGTACTCTCTGATGACTAGTAAGGTGAGATGATTTAACGAAACACTTCCCAGTCAGAACAAAAATAAAGCTTCTCCTGTGTGCATTTTCTGATGTCGAGTAAGGTGAGATGATCTCATGAAACACCTCCCACAGTCTGAACAGGAGTAAGGCTTCTCTCCAGCATGTATGCACTGATGAACTTTAAGGTTATCTAATTGAGAGAAGCTCTTCCTACAGTGTGAACAGCAGTAAGGTTTCTCTCCTGTGTGCACTTTCTGATGTGTGGTGAATTCAGAGGATGAAATGAAACCCTTTCCACAGTCAGAACAGGAGAAAGGCTTTTCACCTGTGTGCACTCTCTGATGACTAGTAAGGTGAGATGATCTTATGAAACTTCTCCCACACTCAGAACAGGAGTAAGGCTTCTCTCCAGTATGTATTCGCTGGTGAACTTTAAGGTTATCTAATTTAGAGAAACTCTTCCTACAGTGAGAACAGGAGTAAGGTTTCTCTCCTGTGTGCACTTTCCGATGTCTAGTAAGGTGAAATGATCTTATGAAACACCTCCCACACTCAGAACAGGAGTAAGGCTTCTCTCCAGTATGTATTCGCTGGTGAACTTTAAGGTTATCTAATTTAGAGAAACTCTTCCTACAGTGAGAACAAGAGTAAGGTTTCTCTCCTGTGTGCACTTTCCGATGTCTATTCAATTCAGATGATGAAATGAAACCATTCCCACAATCTGAACAAGAGTAAGGCTTCTCTTCATTGTGCACTTTCCGATGTCTAGTAAGTTCTGATGATGAAATGAAACTCCTCCTACATTCAGAACAGGAGAAAGGTTTCTCTCCAGTATGTATTCGCTGGTGAACTTTAAGATAATCTAATGTAGAAAAACTCTTCCCACAATCAGTACAGGAGTAAGGCTTTTCACCTGTGTGCACTCTCTGATGAGTAGTAAGATGAGATGATCTAACAAAACACTTCCCACAGTCAGAACAAAAGAAAGGTTTCTCGCCTGTGTGCACTTTCTGATGTCTAGTAAGGTGAGATGATCTAATGAAACACTTCCCACAGTCAGAACAGGAGTATGTTTTTTCTCCAGTATGTATGCGCTGGTGAACTTTAAGGTAATCTAATGTAGAGAAACACTTCCCACAGTTAGAACAGGAGAATGGTTTCTCTCCAGTGTGCACTCTCTGGTGACTATTAAGTTGAGTTGACGAAATAAAACTTTTGCCACAGTCAGAACAGGAGTAAGGCTTCTCTCCTGTGTGCACTTTTTGATGTCTAGTAAGGTGAGATAATGAAATTAATCTCTTCCCACACTCGGTACAGGAGTAAGGCTTCTCTCCTGTGTGCATTCTCTGATGTCTAGTAAGTTCATCTGAAGTAATGAAACATTTCCCACAATCAGAGCAGGAGTGCTTCTCTCCTGTATGCATGTTAATGTGTCTTTTTAGCAGTGATATAGATAGGAATTTCTTTCCACACTGGGTGCAGTGGTGAGACTTCTTATCCTTGTAGTCTTCCTGTTGTTTCTCTCCAAATGTAGGAAATGTATCAACTTCAGCAATCTCATCTGTGTGATTAATATCAGAAAAGTTAATTAGTGCAGTGATTGACATCCTGTATCAATGCAGTTAGTAGATTAAATCTAAGATCAATGTAACTACAGTGGAACAGTATAAGAAACTGGTACAACTTTCCATATTTCAACATTTCATATTAACACCAGGTGTAACAGCGAGGGAGTCAAAACTTAAATATGGTACATAAATAAATACATGATTGTATTTTAAAAAAAAAGAATGTATGGCACATACATGATATAAGTATTGGCCACACTGATGTATAGGTCACAATGACATACTGATATTGGCCACCAACATACTGGTATTGACTACAAAACACAGCAGTACTAAAGCAATCTGGAGTGAAGGACACTAACTTCACCACTGTGTAGAGTTGATGATGCTAGCTAGCTAATGTTAGCTAGCTAGACAGTTTCCTACAACCTACCAGACCACTACTCATGACAGAACTTTGACACCAATAAACTTAAGTCTGACATTGATAACCAGTTAATAGTTTTGTTTAGCAAGCTATTCCCAGTGGGAAGCGTGCCCCCTACTGGCTTTCCAACACCACTTCCAGCAGCATTTAGTCTACAATCCAGGGACTGACCAGGACCAACCCAGCTTAAAGTCAGAAGAAACCAGCGTGGAATATAGGATGCTATGTAGCTGGCTACTATCACTGGAGCTTCTCCTCAATCTCCAGGTACAAAGTGGACTCTGAGGACGAGTCCGTGGCATTTTGGCTTGGCAGGATTGGATTACCACCAAGAATTACAGAGGATGACTACAAAGGATAACTTATCTTGACAAGAGATTTACAGTTCTGAAGAAAGCAAAAAAGCAACCTCACGGACAATACCTTGCAGAAAAGAAGTGAAAGACAAAACTGAATGCAGCAACGGAAATCACAATTGCCACATATGTAGACTGAGAAGGGACTGACAGTACATTTTCTTGGAATACAATATGCTGTCATAAAAATGGAACCTGAAATAGAATATTTCAGATTCCAGCTCCGAAGAACCCCAGAGTGATGAGTCACTCAGAGCACAACTGGACAACTGGTGCGGGAAGTGGTGCGACTGTTTTATAGACCTGCAGGAAGAATGTGGCCTTACTTCCAGACCCAAGATGGTCTAGAACCTCCAGCATGACTCCATGTTTCCTACAGGTAAAGGAAACCTTCTGTCAGCTGGCTGGCCAACAGGGCTGGGACTGCCTCCTACCCAACGAAGGGCAAACTGAGTGCACTGAAACAGCTACCCGCCATCACCAGATAGACAGATTTAGGTTTTGTAAACCTATTGCAAGACACCCTGAGACAATTCCCTAGTTTCAGGCCATCGAAAGTCATTCATTTGGAGTTACATCCCATCACAACAGAAAGTGTTAATTTGCATTGTTTTCCAAAGTTACATTTAGCATTTTTGAATAAACCTTTCAAAAAATATGACCATGAACTCTGTCCTAAATTATACACAGAATATACATTCATACCACTGGGCAATATTATTCATAAATTCTCCCCAATGTTTCCCCCAAATTGTCTTAAATCCAGGCCCATTGTCCCTGGTCTACCAGCTTCTAAAAGCTACCACGTTAGCATTCGTCATCAAATCTGTTTAAACACATTAGCTCGTATGACAATACTAATGCAAAAAATAACATTCATTGTCCAACCAGTTCACTTAGGTTAGCTCATATGTTAGTACTCAATGTAAACACTTATTCACAATGTTTATTTACATCTCATAAATTTTGCCACCATCATGGATGAAGAGGAGGCAGACCTGGGTCCTTTCACTCGGCCAGGTCACAGACATCTTTCTGGGGTTTAACAAAAAAAAATACTCTTTTTGGTTGCGGTTTTAGAAGAAATGTCTGTGTCTTTTGTCAGGCGCTCACCTTGCATCCATCCGAGGCACAGGCCATAGCAAGGGTCAATGATGTTCAGATCTAGTCATTAGGGAGACCATGGAAGGCGTTTGATGTAATACTGTTGTTCATAAAACCACTTTTGCATTAGTTTAGCAGTGCGTATGGGGGCATTGTCAACCTGGAATATTGGAACGTCAAGAGGGAACAGTTGTTTTTGTAAAACAGGCTCATATTCCTTGGCTGTTATGCAACCCTGCAGAGCAATCAATCAGACCAAATGACGGTTGCCCATACCATTACGGATCCCTCACCATGCTACCGGTTGGTAGCAGGTGTTGTGGGCTGAAGGCATCCTTTGGCTTCCTCCAAATGTAAACCCATCCAGATGTAAAAATAGGGTGAAAGATGACTCTTCAGACATTTACTTTGTCCCATTGCTCAGGGGTCCAGGTTTTGTGCTCCTTAAACCAGGTTTCACATCTTTGTGCGTTGGCCTTGGCCACAAGCGTTTCCAAATGACAGCCATGCCATAAATTTCAACTTTGTAAAGGTCACAGCATACATTTTATGTTGAGACTGAGACACAGATGTGCTGATTATATTCTGTGTTAAATTTCAAGGCTGTGCTTTTGGGGTATTGGGCAACTATCCTGTTAAGTTCCTGTCTATCCTTGTTGGTCAGCTTTGAATTGCAATCACTTTTCACCTTGCTGATGCAATTTGTCCAGGTTTGACATATATTGTCATGAGTCCTGAGACCGCTTCCTTTGACACATTCAATGATTTTGCTGTTTTTGTGACCGTTGCAGTTCAGGCATTGACTATTTGGCCTCTTTGGAATGTGTTGTGGTAGGTCAGACAAACTACAATAATACTTAGTAGTTTACTTATTTTATCTCAAAAAGTTGTCTTCCGAATACTTGTCAAAGCTGTCTTAACTGATTTCTTTGGACAAATACAGAGCATTTGAGTGGTTTCAAGAGTTTTTGTGGTGTAAAAAATAAATAAATTTTGTTGCCTGTAATTTATATTCTGTCAAGGCCAAGTGGTGTGATATTGAATCTACTGCAGAATAATGTGTTTTTCTGACAATTTGAATATTGAAAAGAGAATTCTCCAAAAATGATATGCAGAAAAAACATGTTGGTAGAACAAGACAATGTTTGTGCAAATGGAAGTCATGTCAAGACACATGTTTACTATAGATTAATGGCAATGCATTTAATTTGACTAAAATATAAGGGCCTTATGTTGACTGAAATTTGACAATAATGAATCATTGAAATGGCAAAAGGGTGATTAAAATCCCAATATATTTTTGTCAAAATTATTAAGACTAGAATAAATAAAAAACGGAGTCAAAATCAACAGTTTCTTCTACAGCATATGCTGGCCAATGAGCCTTACCAGAGGCAAGGTCAATTAGCCTCAGCTAGAGGCAAGGTCAAAGGATTAAACCTAGACTGTGGTGGTCAGCTTAGTGTTTAAAAAGAGCACCGTAGACTTCTGTTTCACCTGGGAGGCCCCTTTATGTTACTTCATACTCCATTCTGAGAGGACCACAAATTACATACAACAATATAAAGAATAGACAGACAGCATAAAATAACATCTACCCTTTCACTATTAAGAACAATATTAAATCCTCTACATAAAACCAGTTCTTACCATGATTAATTAAATCCCCAATCTTCTCCTCCTCCTCTTCATCTTTAATGATTACATTCAGTCCCAGAGTTTGACTGCAGTCTTCCAGCTTCACTGATGTAATGTCTGAATAAATCAAAAATAAATGCAATCCTTTCATTCCTGTCCTTTGTGTCCTGTCAAGTCCAAGTGGCCTGATACTGAATTTACTGCAGAGTAATGTGTTCTTTTGCCAATTTTGATGTTGAAGTGAGAATCATCTAATAATTGTTGTTATATAGAAAAACATTTTGCTAAAACAAAGCTATGTGTGTTTTTCTCTTGAATGTCAGTGATGTTTACCATAGGTTACTGAGGCAAAACATTTCATTTGACTAAAGTGACAAAAAACGTAAGGGCCTTTTGCTGACTAAAACAAGACTAAATTATTAAAATGACAAAAAGTTGACCAAAACCTCAAGACATCTGTCAAAATGTCAAAATAGAACAAAAAACAAATGTAATATATTAAACCCTCTAAATTAAACCAGTTCTTACCTTGATTAGGTACATCCCTCATTTTATCCTCCTCTTTGCATTTAAAGATAACCCCAATTTTCTCCTCCTCTTCATATTTAATATCCTTCAGACCCAGTGTTTGATTGCAATCTTCGAGCTTCACCGATGTTCTCTCTGAATCCACCAAAAACAAAAATGTCACCTCAAACAACCAGTGAACGTTTTGAATGGGGGGGGGGGGGTCGACCAATTATCAGCCAATAATTGGATCCGATATTCATACTTTAGAATAATCGTAATCGTTAATTTGTCTGATATGATTGCTGATAAAATAGTTTTAAATGTGCTTCTCTGGCAGCCGCTTCTCTCTGAAAGGTTTCTGCTAGTATTGCTCAATTTCCCGCCCACAGAATTATCAGATTCCTTACACATCAGGAGTAAATAGCCAATCAACACTGTATGTCATATTTGTGAGAGAGATGTGGGAAAGAGGAATGCAGAGAGATACATGGCTGAGACGAGACGTAAGAATGCTGTGGCTATAAAACATCAAAATCTAAACTCAAGTTGCAACAAACATCACCCTCATTATGATCTTTGTCTATGATGACAATACCTTTTCTGCCACAGTCCCTGCCTAATGCGCTTTGTAGCAGAAAAAAAGATAGCTAAAGCTAACATTTAAGTTTATTAATGCATTGATATTTTTGTGTAACGACGGCAGTGCTAATGCAGCTAGATAGCTAACCTTCTTAGTATAGTAGCAATTAATATATCAGAATACTTGCCCGTATTCATTTTTTTAATGTTTTTATTTTAATTTCTCTGGCACTGACTTTGCCACCTAACGACTTTGATTAAGGAAAGTGCACTTATTATGATTGTCAGATGTTGGTTTCCCAAGACACCTTAAGAGGAATGGACTTATTGTAAGTCGCTCTGGATAAGAGCATCTGCTAAATGACTAAAATGTAAAATTTTTACATGATGGTACCTAGGTTTAGCAAAAGTTTTGTCAACTTGCTAACGTTAAAGCTTTCAACACCGTTGTGAGGAATTTCTGTTGCCCATCTTTTGCACTTTACTAAACTGGCTACCTAGCAAACTACATGAACGAGAGTGTTGAATTAATTAGCTAATGTTATTTGAAGTTTATTTGCTCACCGTTAATTTAGTCAGCTGACTAGCAAAAAACTTGACATAAAGTTAATTCTTGCACGTCACTTATACCAAGGCTGGTCATACTCTGTAAGCATGACGCAATAGCAGAAATACTCTGCCAACAATAAAGTTGTTTGGAATTACTGGTTTCCGTTATCAGGTTTATGCATTACGTTCATAGAATTGGAACCAACTTAAACACAAAGGCTTTCCAATGCTTTTGTGCTGTAATAAGTGAAGATTTTTTGTGCTTTAATAATTTAAGCATATTTTAGTTTTTTGACCCTCTTAACTCTTTTGAATCCCCTTTCATTGCAGATGGCTACACCACAGAAAAGTTACAGTAAAGTTTTACTTTATTCATTTTTACAGGAAAGAAACCTGACAAAGATTGTAAACAGTGAAATGTACCTGATTTGGGGAGCTATTTTGTTATCAATTTTTATCTATTAAAAAAAAGTCAGTTTACAAGAAATGCTTCTAGGAGCTCCCTGCACTTTATTCTTCAAAATACAATGTTTAAAATGTTCTGTTTTCTAGTATTTCATTAAACATTTTTAAATGCATGTAAAGAAAGTTGTGTTGGTGTTTGTATATCGGCCCTAGTTCTGTCTTTTGTACTTTCTAATTAGCATAACAATATGGATAGATTGCATAAAATAACAGACCCCTTTCATCAGTAAGTACAATTAAATTATTGACATAACTAAACACTCTTAATTAACCCAGTCCTTACCATAATTACTGAAATCCCCAATCCTCTCTTCATATTTAATAACATTCAATCCCAGTGTTTGACTGCAGTCTTCCAGCTTCATTGGTCCAATCTCTGAAGAATCCAGTGATTCTTGTTTGGGTTCAGTGTGGAAGGAGAGCAGCAGGCTGGGTTTGTCCTCCATCTGCTAAAATAAAGACCAAACCAGACCCATATATCACTGATGAACATGTTTGATGGGAATAAAATAAAACAGGGAAAAACAACAAACACAATAATATTGTCCTAACAACAGACCTGGATCAAATCCATGACATGTACTTTGTGAAGTTGACCCCAGTATAGATTGCATAGACTTTTCAATTACAGTACCAGTAAAACGTATGGACATATACTTATTGAAGGGTATTTCTTTACGGTTTGCCACATATTATTATTATTATTATTATTATTATTATTATTATTATTATTATTATTAGTGTACAATAATAGCGAAGACATTGAAACTATGAAGAAAAACATATGGATTCATTTATTAACCAACAGTGTTAAAACAGATCAAAAAAGATTTCATACTGTAGCTTCTTCAAAGTAGCCATTGTTGGCCTTGACAGATTTGCACACTATTTGCATTCTCGAAACCAGCTTAATGAGGCAGTCACTTGGAAGTTCATTACAATTAACAGGTGTGACTTGTTAAAAGTTATGGAATTTGTTTTGTTCTAACTTCTGTTTCAGCTAAGAAGAAGTTGTGTTGTGAAAAGGTAGGGTTGGTATACAGAGGACCATCATTATGTCTGTACTGTGGTTACAGATGGAAGGGCATTCCATCCAGAAAATTTCAAGAACTTTGAAAGTTTCTTCTAGTGTAGTCACAAAAACCATCAAACACTATGTTGAGGTCTCATGAGGACGGACGCAGGAAAGGAAGACCCAAAGTTATCTCGGCTGCAGATGATAAGTATAGAGTAACCAGGCTCAGAATTTCACAATGAACTGCACCTCAGATTGTAGCCCAAATTGCTTCACAGAGTTCAAGCAACAAACATCTCTACATCAACTATTCAGTGATTTATTAAGAATTCAAGGCACACTCAACCAGCATAGCTACCACAGCATTCTGCAGCGATATGCCATGGTTTGGCTGGTCAGCTTTCCTGCACCGACCGAAAATACATTTGGTCGGTGTAGGAAAGCTGTAAAATGGTCCAGATATTTTATAATAACTGTCCACTTATTGAACAACAACAACAACAACAACAACAACCTTTAAGCCAGGTGTGCAGCTGGCATATACAACAAAAATGATCCGTAGAGCGTGCAGATGGGAGTGAACCTAAATAATGCATTGTCTACCTGATTGAAGTAGAGTTTGAGTTACTCAGATTGCTGTAGTTTAATATCATTTGACCCTACAAGGACAGTGATAGCTGGGTCAGTTGCTGGCAATAATTCCGAGTCGTTAGCTGGCAACGCTAACTAGCTTTGGTCTGGAGGTAGGCCCAAGTCGAGCTAATACGCTGGCCAGCGTTACGGAACTAACTTAAGTCCCAAGCGTTCCAAATCAGCATCTTCACAGGATCAAAAAGAATGAATGTTAGCTTATATTCGAAATATCGAAAAATACACTGCTCAAAATTTTTTTATCACACATTGGGTCTCAATGAACGAAATACAGCTCCGGAAAAAATTAAGAGACCACTGCACCTTTTTCCTTTTCCAAAAAAGTTGAAAAGGAAGGTTTTGAGTGAGGAAAGAAAAAGGTGCAGTGGTCTCTTAATTTTTCAGGAGCTGTATTTGTATCAATACATTTTAATCTGTATTATTCAATTAGGAAATATGGTTGGAAATGACAAAATTTGACTTTTCAAATAAAATGTTAATATTAGTCAAAATATTTTACACACAAGTGTTTTTTCCTTTGGTCGATCAGAGTTGATGCGACAAATAAACGACTGAAACGTGTTTGTCTATTAAATAATAATGTTGCAAAATTTAAGGCTACATTATGGTGCATTGCAAAAAAATTCTAAACTAGATTTAAACAAACTCGCTAGCTTCTAAATCTCAGTTTCAGTAAATGATCTGCGCCTACAACTTTCCACAGAGATGTCAAATGCTCTGACATCCAATGAAAACAGACATAATTCGCATGGTGAGCTATTTGTTGAGACATTTCTAACATTGTCTTCAAAATCCCTTATTCAGACTGGAAACATGATTTTGGAATCAAAATATTGTGCAAAAAGATTGTTGTCTAGAAAAATTATTGCGATCTGGCTGAAATCATTTCAATCAGGCAATTATGTAATAATTACATCAGCCTTAGTTGTAGCCTATATGCTCAGTTCGCAAAGATTGTGAAGAGTTCATTCTGATGACTAATTTAAATTTTAAAAAAAATTCTGGATCATAGTGTGTGTTTTATTGCTGTTTAAATGTAGGCTATTATATGGCTATTTAATACATATCCAGTAGCTGTTCTATATGGCCGGAGTTCTGGAATTTTAATGGCCATGTTGGCCATCAAAAAACAAAGTATAGCATAAACCTGGTCTGAGGATTTCATCCCGGTACTTAACAGCAGTCAATTATCTTTAGCTCAGTTAATGTCAATTTAATCAATATTTAGTGTAATCAAATTTTTCACCCCTTTATTTTTTTCTGTACATTGGCAAGAACTAGACATTCAACACATGTTTTATCTATTATTATTTTATGGAGACTTTTTCAACATTTTTGACATTTTCTGTCATGGGTGCATGTTGGTTAATATAAACAAAACAACTCTTCCGTTCCCG
Source organism: Esox masquinongy (assembly GCA_016801175.1). Taxonomy (NCBI): domain Eukaryota; kingdom Metazoa; phylum Chordata; class Actinopteri; order Esociformes; family Esocidae; genus Esox; species Esox masquinongy. The sequence goes on along the minus strand of JACXGI010008414.1, from coordinate 10,356 downwards.
GTCAAATTGACCCTTTTAATTCAAATCACACTAAATGAGTCAGAAGCATTATTTTAAAACTATACTTTATTTTTTAACACTGTTTACAACAGGAAACCTAAATAACAAAGAAAGAAAAGTGTGTGTGTGTGTGTGTGTGTGTGTGTGTGTGTGTGTGTGTGTGTGTGTGTGTCTATGGAGCACATGAGTGGCAGGATGCCACTACATGTTTAGTGCAAAGGAATTTTTTTGCACAAATAAATATGTACATGGGTTTCGTCCAGTTCTCTCCACTCCTGCCCAAAAACACGCCTCACTTCCAAATGAGTTGTTTCTAGAACCATTTTCTGAATTCAATCAGGAATAGCAGACTTCATATCAGTGACCCAAGTCACTGCCATCCTAGTGGGCTTTGGCACTGCCTTTATTATGTTTGCAGCTGATATTGACCCTGACATGTTCGGGGACGAGGACCATTCTATTTGGCCATTTTCTGATATGAATGTCACTCTTGGAGTTGATGGCTGTGGGACAATACCTTCATCTGAAAATGTATGTTCCAGGGATATGTTCCAGAGCATCCTGGGCTGTCATTACTCTGCTCATATTGCTCATCTTTTCAATCTCTGAGTACAGATGCATAATGTAGGAAGGGTTAGATGCAGGGATCCTTTTATATTTGTTGCCCAACCTCCATGAGTGTGGTGTGTGTGTTTGGAAGGGATTAGGCAATCACGTTGTGTCTCATTTGAAAAGAAAAATCAGTTTCAGTCTCAATTTGATATTTTTACTCTTTGTAGCCTCCATTGTCATTGCAGGGTCAAATTGACCTGACTAGAGTGTGTGTGTGTGTGTGTGTCAATGACGTTTAACATTATCTGGACACGCTGTCCAAGATGGCCGTCTGTGCGTTCGAAAACGACATCTACTCATTATCGCATAACCGGATTCACGGGCCAGCTAGTTCTACAAAGTAAAAAAAATGTCACTTATTCTCCAGCTTAAAGAGGATTGTTAAACTAAACAAGAGTCGCGACTCTCAAACGTTCAAAAAGGACGAATCGTTCGCAAACTGCACACCACTACTAGGTCTCCTACTCCACTCAACAAGCACAAACAACACAGTACAGCCCCGCCCGTTACTTGGTGCGATGCGTCTCCTGCTGAACAGCTCCAAGTAGCTGCTTAACATATTTTGTTGTCCTATTAAGGTTACAGCTTTGTTTCATGATCTGGATCTATTCGTGGCAGTTTTGTGATAACTCTATTATGATTTACATTTCACGGAGAACCATTAGGGAACTGGTCTGGGATTTTTTTGTCTCAACGTCAAGGATCGCAGTCGCTTAAACATTCACACCACAGAGTATTTATACAGAACTGACCAAAGGCAATGAATAATACGGTTGTTTAAAACCACTTACCATTTCAGCGACTTAGATTTTTTTTTATTTTTTATTTAACGAGATATTCTTGATGTCTCGATGATGTACTCTTGCAAGATGGACTCTTTCTGATTCTTCTTCTGTGGACTCAGTGTAACAGTTTTCAACCAACTTTTAATGTGCATTACCGCCACCAACTGGACTGTGTGGACAGAACTCTGGACCCGACAGGACCACATCTAAATCCTCCCCACTATTCGTGTTCCCATTATTGAACTCTGATATAAATCCCTCTTTTTCCCCAACCATAGCTCTGGAACTGGAATCAAATGTTTTCAACTGTCTCCATCTCCTAGCAGTGGTCACACCTCCCAGACTGATACTTTCCTACCAATGTCAACCTTGTAATAGTGTTTTCCTCTGTTGTCTTTCGTCTGGAAGACCCTGCCTCATTTTACACAGGTGTCCTCACGTTCCCTCCCTGTCCCATAACTCTTTGTTGTTGTTGTTTTTACCACTATGCTTTTCCACTCCTTTGCTACAGCCTAAATGGTGGTCAATTTGAGGGCCTGTTTGGTAAGAATATTTTCTCCTCTTTGCCCTTAACTCCCACATGAGCTGGTATCCAGAGGAACATCACAAATATCCCCAAAAGTCTAACCTTAAACACTGCAACCAGGAACACTGAATGTGACACTTCTCCTTCCTGACCCTCAACAAATCAGAGAACTGTTCTGTTAAATGTTAACTTACAATCAGTACTGGATCTACTCCCTTATGTCCTGCTAGCCTAGATCTACTATAACCTGGGGGAGTAACCAATGTGGCATAACAGGTTTCTTGAGTTGCCTCATAGTTTAGTGTTGTTTTAGTGTGATGGTTTGTAAGGTTTCTTGTTAGTCATCTCACAGTTTATTAGTGTTCTTGTGTGCTTGGTTTGTTGCTTGTTAGTGCTATGATGTTCTTATAGGTTTTCTGTCTGTGTTGTCTGTCCTTTTCATTCAATCCCCACGGAAGGCCTTTTTTACCTCCTGCCAGGCCATTGTTGTAAATAAGAATTTGTTCTTAACTGACTTGCCTGGTAAAAAAGTAAAAATAAAAAACGCTGAGGACCTAAACCTTTTCCCAGACAGTAGCTGGAGTTCTAACACAAAAAGACAGCACCTAAAGCACTTGCCTAGACACTTAGAACACTTTACACACTGATCCTTTGTTGATGGTAAATGACCATTAGTTATGTTTAAGCATTGTTCTGTTACCAACATTAGAATGTCACTAGGACAGTGCAGAAGCCCTGACCAACAATGTTTTTAAACTTTAAACCAGGCAAAGGCCATTGAGGCTGGAAGCCTATTTTGATAGAAGGACCAGGCAGAAGGTTAGTGCCAGGAAGAGTAGCCACCACTGGATGTCAGGTGTGATTGTTAGTATTTCTTAAAAAAAATATATCTCCTTAATACTTTAATAACATTTCTTCTACCAGAACTCTAACCCTGACTTAATTACTAATGTTTTAACCTCTTCCGAATTGTACTTGTATCCACAGTATTATTTTCCACTGCTTCCTTTATTACTTCCTTTATTCCTGTGTTCCTTTATTCCTGTGTTCATTCCTTCAAATGCTTTATGAGCAGGAACCCAACAGAACTCTACCTCAATACCATTCCTTTGTGACTTTAGCACGATCCTCATTCTTCCGATCCTCTCGTTGGGATGTTCTAGATCAACAATTATGCAAAACACATTGAGAATCTGACAAAGTATTTTTTTATCTCTCTGAATATTTCAAGAAAGTTTTTCATTAATGCTGCATCACCTTTTATCATTAGACACAGTGACTTTGAGATAATCCAGAGTCTTTATATGAAGATCCATGTGCCCTCACTGTCTATAGTACTATTGTGCATAAAAAAAACAGGTGTACCTTTGCAACTTAAAATGATACCATTAATGAAAAATACAATTAATTCAAAAGTCAAAGTGCCCTGTTTCTTTCTCTACCCAGCCTGTCTCTCTGTCTGTCTTTCTATTGATGACGAATTCAGGATAGTGTAGAATTACTGACAAACCACATGGTTTTAAAATGTATTTAATCTTTATTAAAACCAGTAGAGGATGTTTCAGTTTAAAAACCATGTGAGAGAAACAAGGCAATAGGTTAGTCCCAGACCCCAGGAAGAACTGCTGCTCTGACAGGAACTAATGGGGATACAAATAAACAATGAAAACAAAGTAATCAGCATCTAAATACAACTCAAGAAATGTATACAATACATTCCAAAACACTACAGTACCAATACAGAAAATAATTTTTATCAAAGCTGCAACTCAGCAAATAATATCAGATTGTCTCATTTGATCTACATTATTTGATAATACGAGCTAGAAAACTACAAGGTAAACTTAGACATAAATTAATTTGTCAGCTTATGGGCCTAAAACAAATACAATGAAGACTGTTTGAGCTAACTTCACGTAACCCTAGTCTCTATTAACACCTCTGTAAGACGTGTTGTCTGTGGTGGAGTGACCTCTGGAATCTGAAGAAATGTTTCTCTCCAGTAGTCACAAGTTAGAAGTTATTTTATGGAGAGCAACACTTCTCACAGTCAACAGGAGACAGCAATCTGTCATTTGTGCATCCTGATGCATTGTTAGTGTATCAGCTGGTGTCGTTTGAGGTTACTTATCTGAGAGAAACTCTTCCCACAGTCAGAACAGGGATAAGGCTTCTCACCTGTGTGAACTCTCCTGTGACTGGTAAGATCAGAAGATGTAATGAAACTCTTCCCACAGTCAGAACAGGGGAAAGATTTATCTCCAGTATGTATCCGCTGATGACGTTTAAGGTTACTTAACTGAGAGAAACTTTTCCCACAGTCAGAACAGGAGTATGGTTTCTCACCTGTGTGCACTCTCTGGTTACTAGTAAGATCCGATGACGTAGTAAAAAGAATTCCACAGACAGAACAAGGGTAAGATTTCTCTCCTTTATGTATTCGCTGGTGAAGTTTGAGGTTGTTCAATTGAGAGAAAGCTTTCCCACAGTCAAAACAAAGGTAAGGCCTCTCTCCAGTGTGTGTGCGCTGGTGAGATTTGAGGTGACTAAACTGAGAGAAACCCTTCTCACAGTCAGAACAGGAGTAAGGCTTATCACCTGTATGCACTCTCTGGTGACTAGTAAGATCTGATGATGCACTGAAACGTTTCCCACAGTCAAAGCAGGAATAAGGTCTTTCCCCTGTGTGTACTCTCTAATGAATAATTAGAGCTGATGATGAAATTAAACATTTCCCACAATCAGTACAGGAGTAAGGTTTTACTCCAGTATGGATGCGCTGGTGAACATTAAGGCTACTTAGCTGAGAAAAATAATTTCCACAGTCAGAACAGGAGTAAGGTTTCTCTCCTGTATGTGTGCGCTGGTGAACTTTGAGGCTAACTAACTGAGAAAAATGCTTACAACAGACAGTACAGGAAAATGGCTTCTCTCCTGTGTGCACTCTCTGATGAATAGTGAGGTCAGCTGTTGTTGTAAAACATCTTCCACAGTCAGAACAGGAGTAAGGTTTTTCTCCAGTATGTATCTGCTGGTGATGTTTGAGGTTATTGAAATGAGAGAAACTCTTTCCACAGTCAGAACAGGAGAATGGCTTCTCTCCGGTGTGCACTTTCTGATGTCTAGTGAGGTTAGATGATGTAATGAAACACTTCCCACATTCAAAACAGGAGTAAGGCCTCTCTCCATGTATGTTAAGGTGTCTTTTAAAGTTTGAAACTGATAAGAAACATTTTTCACATTGGGGGCAGTGGAATAACCTCTTAGCTTCGCAGTCTTCCAGTTGTTTCCCTCCAGATGTAGGAAATGCCTTCACCTCATGAATCTCTTCTGTGTGACAGACATCAGAACAATTAATTGACAAATTAACTTTGATGTAATCTACTAAATGCACTAATAAGTGAGTCAATGCCAAGACTCACTTATTAGTGCATTTAGTAGACTACATCAAAGTTTAATACAATTATTGAAAGAGTGTAACAGTGGAAGATAAACTAGAGTATAATTTGTAAATAAATGCCCACCTCATGACCAGGCTTAAAAACACATACAACTCTTTTTCTAATTTAGAACTTGTTAGATTCCTCATTTTGAAATTAGTCTAAGATGTAAAACTGATTCCAGGTAATTTGGATATTCCCTTTAAAAAGATGTTGTCTAGCATCAATGAGATCTGTAGATTAAGTAACAAAAGCTAAAGTTAGCCACATATTGCTGAAAAAAATCACAACATTTTGTCCTGTATTTGCATTACTTATTTTTTATCATAGGAATGTGTGGTGTTTAGTGGATTAGTCCTTTGAAAATAAGTACTTCATGGATTACAGCAACCATGATTAGAAACTGTAATCATGGATTACAGCAACCATGATTAGCAACTGCAATCATGAATTACAGTTGCTGCTGGTTTATATACTTTTAGGAATTGTTTAAGATCAAGTTGTAAAAACGTAAATAACTAAAAAAGGTAACTACTATAATTTGCAGTAGGAAAATTTGTCAGCAATAATCCTGCAATAGGCAGAAAACCTGTGGGTTGCCTCTTGACCTTTCATTGTTATCTTTTGCGTTGTACAACAAGTCAAGATAGCTCGTTAGCTTGCATGTTTAGTTTCTTATCCATTTTGTTACTTTAACATGTAACGTTCAACAGAACGAGTGACTATATTATGTATTGCAAAATAAATCCTAAGAGTAAGAATAATTACTAATTCCTAGTCATTGTTTTCAGGCTGGTTGCACTGCCACCCAACAAGGTACCAAGTTAATGCAAAGCTATCCTACATACCATTGCATTCTATAATCAATTTAGATTATTAAGCACATCAAATTAAATGTGACATTTCAAAGTATTATTTTATGTTAATTTCAAAATGCTTTATATGGTCAACCTAAATCTACCTAACTACCTACTGTTGCTGACTAGTGGCCAGAGTTTGAATGCCACTGCCTTGGTGTTTTATTTTGTGATTTTACCCATTTATACATTCAGTCTTTATTTCAATGCATTTTACCCTCCGTCTCCATTGTCCAACATTGCCCACTGACAGTTATAATCTATGGCCCTGTCTCATTGCAACAACTCCCAATGGATTTTAGAAATTGTGGCAAGCCTTCCTCATAGGCATACACAGCAAGCCAATCTGCTTTCCCCCCCACACTGCTTCTCCATGAGTTCAGGAAATTACTGTGGGCCATGCCTCTCCTCTCAGTTAAACAGTCTTGATAAAACCAGTTCTTACCATTTTTAATTGAATCCCCAATCTCCTCTTCATTTTTCATAACATTCAGTTTCAGTGTTTGACTGCAGTTTTCCATCTTCACTGATGTTAACTCTGAATCCACTAATGAACGCTGAGCTCCACTGTCATAGTCAGAATCCAGTGACTCTTGTTTGGGGTCAGAGTGGAAAGAGAGCAGCAGGCTGGGTTTGTCCTCCCTCTGCTAAAATAAAGATCAAACCAGAAACATACATGACTGATATAGATAGAATACACAATGAGGGGGAAAAGACAATTTATAAATTTTATTTAACCAGGTTAGCCACATTGAGATTAACCTCTTCTTCAGGAGAGACCTGGCCAAGAATAGCAGGACACAGAAGTTACAGTACATAAAATCACAACATAAACATAAATTACCATCGTTCCAATTAAGATCAAGATTCAAAACATTTACAGCAACCCATTTAAACATCCATCATGGTTCTGATTTTGGACGTAAAATCAATCATAGTCGCCAAACAACCCAGTTTAAAAATCTTTTGTAGCTCATTCCAGGTGGAAGGTGCACAGCACTGGAACGCTTTTTCCCTACTTCAGTACGTGTCCTAGGAACCGTCAACCAAATACAGTTATGAGAGCGCAAGCAATATTTCTCATTAGTCTGTTGGACAATTTAAGAGCATAACTAAACTGGGAGCTTTCCAAGAATGGCCTTGGAAATAAAAACGTACCAATGGGATAACATACATAGCGCTAGTGAAGGCAGCCCACTCTCGCATATAGGGCACAGTGATGGGTGAGAGATTTAGAGTTTGTAACAAACCTCAAAGCCCCGTGGTATACAGTATCAAGCATACGTAATGAGGATGTAGTGGCATGCATGTACAAGACATCACCATAATCTAATACAGGCAGAAAGGTAGTACACACAAGGCGCTTTCTTGCCTCATACGAAAAACAGGACCTATTTCTGAAATGAAAACCCGACTTTAACCTCAGTTTTTTACGAAGTGTAAAATATGTGTCTTAAAGGAGTCATCAGTTAAAATCCCAAGATATTTGTATACAGGTACAAACTCGATTACATTACCATGCTATGTAGTAAAAAATGGAAGATCTATCGATTGTTTCTTAGAGTTTGAAAACAACATGTATTTTATCATCATATAGAACAAGTTTCAGCTGATGAAATCTTTGCTGAACAATATCAAAAGCAAGCTGTAACTGAGAGAGGGCCAGAATTTGAGAGGGTGCCGAAGAATAAATCGCAGTATCGTCTGCATAGAAATGAAAGTTAGCTTGAGGTGAGACCTTGTACCTACACACGTTTTGATCCATTTGATTAATAGTTTTCAAACCATAAGACAGTTTCTACTGATAAGCCTATATCCAAGAGTCTTTGCTTCATCATTTCATGATCCACCGTATGAAAAGCCTTTGCTACAGTAGGTCAATGAACAGGGCTGCTCAGCGGTGCCCCTTGTCTAGAGAGACAATATTATCATGTATTACTTTAAGACTCGCTATAGTTGTGCTGTGTTTTTCTCTGAAACCAAATAGATAAACTGATCTCATTTGGAAGTAAAAAAAAATTTCAGTTGCTCACTCAAGTGATTCTAAGATTTTCGCTAAAACAGAGTTTGGAAATAGGTCTATAATTTTTTTAACAACGTTGGATCTCTTCCTTTTAACAGGAATCACAGAGGCAGATTTCCAAATTAATGGAATTTCATTTGATCTGAGCAAAATATTAAAAAGATATGGCAGAATTGAAATAAAATCAGCAGCTAGCTTTAAATATCAGGACCAGCTGATTTGTTTGTATTTAAAGATTTGAGGGCGTCATGTACCTCTGAGATAATTTGTTTAAAATCAAAGAACGGATTTTCAATTTGATGACCATCAGAAACAGCATTTTCAAGTATTGGACAGCTATTGTTTAAAGATTTAAATTTAAAAAACGGTAATAACAAAATGGTCATTAAAGTAATCAAGCATATGAACTTTGTCAGAGACCTGAATTGAGTCATTGGCAATGCATGGAGGAAGGGCTGACATTTTTTATCTTATTATTCGTTCACACCGAATGGTATTTATGTAGAACTGAGCAAAGACACAGTGAAGAATAATGTTGTTAAATTACTTACCATTTCAGCGATTTTGATTTATGTTCGAATTTCACGAAACACAAACAACGTGCTCCTAAAACATGAACAACTTCGGCACATTTGGAATTTTGCAGGCGGATGGCAACTTACTTTTAAGCTGCATTTCCGCCTCGGACTGGAATGGACACAGACAAGTTAAATCCTCCCCATAGATTGAAATAATCAACACGTCACAATCCTCATAAAATCTAGCGGCGAAATCTGAAAGGTCTTACATTTAGTTCATCACTGATTTTTTTCCATAGGAGTTGTTCAGATCCACTTCTAATAAGGTGTTTCGTGTAGGTTACCTCAACCTCACCGTTTTGATCTGTGTAAATGGCCATAGAACAAGGTGAATTTTATCAATGTCTTTGCCCATATTTAGCCAATATTGTTTTTTGTGAGTGAATTGATATATTTTCTGAAACGATGCTGACCCATTCTGCCGGAGGGTCAGAGAATTATCGTTACCATGAACTGTTTCATTATCAAAAAAACAAAAAAAATGGTTTTGTTATAACATTCACTGCTGATTTTTCCGTGCTTTGTGTTACTATCCGTTATAGTCTCTTGATGTCGATGCGCCACAGTTTCGGGGCCCATCGGCGCCAAGAACAGAAGTACCTCAAGTTTGGGAATTTGGATTGAGATCCTAAGCCACTGATCAACACAAAAAGTCCATAATGTGAACAATAAACAACTGTAGCACCTCCCAAAAATCACGGGAAACACCTTAATTGCGCACAGGTGGACTCCATTCAACTAAAAACAACTGGTTGCATCACAATTCATTCTAGTGTCATATTCATATTAGTTTTCACTTTCACATTACAGAAGTTTTTGTAATGACCAGTGGCAAACATTTCTGATTAAATCATTTTAACTTCATATTGTAACACAATTAAATGTTGAAAAGACCAAGGAGGGTAAATATTTCTGAGAGGCACTGTAGGTTCTTTCAGGTATTTTGTAATTTGGAGATCAAGGCAGCTTCAGACAGAGATAACACGGTTGTCAGGCTTGTATCAGTGAGGGTCTGGGTCACTAGTGATCACCTGGGCCTCTCTGTACTAATGATAAGGACCAGGAACATAAGATGTAACACTGTTGATAAAACTCACAGTCAGGACCAAAACATATTGATGTAACACTGCTGATAAAACTCACAGTCAGGACCAAAACATATTGATGTAACACTGTTGATAAAACTCAGTCTCGACCAAAACATATTGATGTAACACTGTTGATAAAACTCACAGTCAGGACCAAAACATATTGATGTAACACCGTTGATAAAACTCACAGTCAGGACCAAAACATATTGATGTAACACCGTTGATAAAACTCACAGTCAGGACCAAAACATATTGATGTAACACTGTTGATAAAACTCACAGTCAGGACCAAAACATATTGATGTAACACTGTTGATAAAACTCAGTCAGGACCAAAACATATTGATGTAACACTGTTGATAAAACTCACAGTCAGGACCAAAACATATTGATGTAACACTGTTGATAAAACTCACAGTCAGGACCAAAACATATTGATGTAAC
>JACXGI010008413.1:0-33639 GCA_016801175.1 Esox masquinongy | reverse complement strand
TTTTGGGTTAATTAGCTGATTAGAGTGTGGCACCAGGTGTCTTCAATATTGAACCTTTTCACAATATTCTAATTTTCTGAGATACTGAATTTGGGGTTTTCATTGGTTGTCAGTTATAATCATCAAAATTAAAAGAAATAAACACTTGAAATATATCAGTCTGTGTGGAATGAATGTATATATTATACAAGTTTCACTTCTTGAATGGAATTACTGAAATAAATCAACTTTTTGATGATATTCTAATTTTATGACCAGCACCTGTATACTAAACAGTACGTACTTCACCATCATCCGTGAAGTACGTACTTGTACATAGTATGTAGTATGCAATTTGAGATTCAGACAATTTATTTATGTTAATTTACTATAACCTATAGTTGACAAAAGAAAATGTTTCTCTGCTTATATATACGACCACTATTAAACCACTATTAACACCTCCCCTATACAATGTGGGCAACATAACGTTTATTAACGGGATGAAAGTGTACTCTTGTTGAATCCCCAACAAGCCCAGCTGCCCTATGCACTTTGAGTGCTCTCTGTTGTAATTTGTTAATATAGTACTGAAGGGGCATGTGTTTGCCTGGAAATAATGGAGAATGATTTAGGATCAACTTTGGTTGTCCAACAGAGGATGATTTCTGATCGAACTTTGTTTGTCCTTCAGGCAAGAGATCCCAGCAAAACATAACAGCAACCACGGTGATTCGTTATATGCGAGGGTATTAACGATGTGGTCAATGTTTTCTTGTTTTATATTACATAATTTGGAAAGCCTATTATTGGCAAAATGTGTTAAATAGACTTGCATAAATAAACCAGAAAAGGAACCAGGCAAGCCTAGTTCAGTTGGCCCGCAAATAAGTGATGAATGTTGTTGCCCTCACTGGATTCAAACCCGGGTCTCCCACATGAGTGGCTGTGTCTTTAACACTACACCACGGTGCTATACGTTTTCTCAGTGTTGGTATAGCATGTCAACATTAGATCATTTAGTCACGCATTAACATCTCGCCAAGTTTGACTATTTCACTAGGCACCATTAAGCATTGTGTTAAACTGACTAACGTTTTTTATTAAGTTTACCTCCACCACAAATGGCATCTATGAAATGTATGGCTTTTGCCACTGGCCGTTTTAACAGCTTTTTAGCTACTAATAGGCTTACTAGTATCTAACTTACTACTTGGAGTAGTCATAAGAATTGAGCAATTGCTAGCAAGACTTAATATGAACTTTACAATGCCCAAGCTATTTCATGGCACAAAAATGTTTGTCTTTCATTTGTGAATGACATTGATACAATAACTATCATATATAGGTGACGATAACTGACTTTTTTTTGTCAAGTGATAAGACGAGACAATTGTGGAAACCCCCACTATTTTACTGCCCAGGGGGTTTTGATCTAGCCTATATTACCCCAATAATTATGCACAGATGCATACTTCAAAAATCCACCAGAAATAGTCACAATATAAAGTTTTATTTTAGGCTTACTATAACCTAGCTACTGAAGGTTGTAGCCAGCGAAGTTTTTGTCTATCCTGACCCAAAAAGCATGCACGGATGTGTACTTCGAATATCCACCAGAATTAGTCGCAATATAACTGTGAACAGTTTTAGGCTTACTATAATGCAGCTGCTGAAGGTTGTAGCCAGCAAAGTTTTTGTCTACCCGGAAAAAAATCATAATGCATAATTTGCTTAGACTGTTGACGAGATTTGAACACGGGACCTATTGGTTGCAGATCCTTATCTGTTACCACTACGCTATTTAACAAGGTGTACTTATTCACTCACTCACTAAGAGACATTCGTTCTTCTTGGCCGTCTACGCTTACGCGGTCCGGCAACAAGACAAAGTAAAAAAATATCGACTGGCCAAGATACAGTTACCTATTAAATACCTTAAAAATGAGCAGATACTAATTTTAAATTAGCTCATTATTAATCATTATTTACTAAGTTCAATTTTAAAGAACAGCAGGCTCGCCCTGTATCTGGAAAAAGGTAAAGCTTGCTTTACAAAAATAACACTGTCAGAAAATGGCCATAAAGTCTAATAAATAAGCAGTTCAAAAAGGAGCACTCAAACAATTAGCCTATTCAATGCATTAATTCAACATTCAGCTTATTAGGCCCCTGAAAATTAAATGGCTTTTGTGTACTTAGAAACTTCAAGAAAATAGTTTAGTTTCAAAATATATTAAATAATAGCCAGCAACAGGCACCAAAATAAATTAAAACAAAAACAAATAAACGCTGTAAAATATCCTCCCCAGAACCATACACAAACTTGCTCTCCATCTCCCATGCACAACACAGGAGACAACAACACAACAAATACATCATATATTGTGGCAAAAACGATGGCTCAGAATGTGTTTTCATGTGAAATAAGTAGCCTGTGTTATCAGATTAGCAATGATTGTTGCCGCATGTAGGACAGCTAGCTAGTCAGGTAGGTGTGCAATTGCTTTTAGTAGCTAGTCTAGTCACAAATGTTCATTATTTTAATACCGAATTTATATTATGCAATGAACAGTCTGTTTACACAGAGTAATAACTACAAAGATAGCTGCTTGAGTACCACTGTTCTGACATCAATTGCTCAGTTGGTTGACGCGAAGAATTGGAAACGTTGCTTTCACTTATCCTTCAGCCCATGCGGCCACACCCCTGACTCTGTGCAAATAACGTTCTGCTGTTGTTTTCACACAAGTGTTTCTCCAGCTCCACTCTGTTGCTTGTGACTGTGAACTCAAACAATGCGGCAGGCACCCTGACTACTGGCTCCAACCGCCAATCCCATAGGCCTGCATTCATTGCATGCATGAATGCCATGGCTGAACGAAAGAGGAGCGTCATGTGTAGCTATTTTACAGCTATAAAGGAAAACAGCGAACAGCGATGCATGTAGGAGAGTTGTGCGCTACTGTGGCAACACCAACAATTTGTTTAAACATATGAAAACCCATGAGAAAGAGAACAGAGAGCCTGACTTGTCAACTAGTGTTTAAACATTTTTGAATCTTCTGTTCCCCTTGTTCTTATATTTCCAATTGATATTTCCATCCATGTCAATTAAACTACTCAAACGATAACGCGTGTGCAGTACGCATTTTGTACTGACTAATTACATTTCGGAAATTTCACAGGTGCTGCCATTTTTTGCGTCATTTGTTGCCACATGCTACTAGAGAAAAGGAATGCCACGTAAAGCTATGTAGGTTGAACTGAGGGAAATTGAGTAGTGTTATTTATTTGAAAAAATAACTAATAAGGGATTACTTAACTAATGTGTTATGTTACTTGTTCCCTTTAAAAAGTAGTTTGACTACTGTAACACGTTACGTAGTAACGGGTTAGCCCCAACACGGCCTACTATTAGGCCTGTTTATTTAAATTTAAGCGCAGCGTTGTGCACAGTGGAAGCGTGAAATTTCCAAAATGTAAGAACAAGGGGAGAACAGAAGATTCAAAAACGTTTTGTTAGTTAACAAATTAGGGTATACCCAAGTCTCCAGGCACCACACCACGGTTTTTGCCTGTGTGTATAAATTGGGATGATGCTCTTTCAAATGTCTTTTAGATGACATCTGAAAGCGAATCATGAATAAAAACACTGAGAAACCTCTTCCCAAAATCCTCCTGTCCAACTATGGTAGTTACATTTGACTACTGTCACAAAGATAATTTCGTCTAGTCTCGTTTTTGTCAACCACAATAAAGTATTTTTCGTTTTGTTTTTGTGTTTTCTGTTTCTATTCATCATCTTGTCAAATGCCACTGAAAAATAGGTATTTAGCGAATATTTTTGTCACTATTTTTGTTAATGAAATTAACACTGTATTGAACGCTGAAGCCAAAATGCTCCCACACAGCAGATTTGAAATACGGTGGTGCCTCTTCAAATTTGCTTCTCTTTGTCTTGCTAGCGCTCTCCATGGTTTCCTACTGAGATATCATTGCAAATTGTCCATTGGTTGTTTAAGGGGGAGGGGTTTGCGGTCACTGCGATTGACACATTTTGAGACATTGCTGCGGAGTAAAGTTTGTTGGTCCTCAGGAGCCCCCTAACAGCCTGCACCATAAGCAAGTTCTGGAAATTATAGGAAAATGACCTGCATATCGTAACTCTGCGGTTCATGTGAGGGTATTGAACATAGGAGGCGTACCGAACGGTTCGGTAACATACCGTGTACCGTTGCATCCCTAGAAGATGTATAGCTGGCAAACTTAATCAGTGTGACTTGATCAGCTCATTGTCATGAAAGGTCAATATAGGGACTTGCACGCCACTGGCCATGATGAACAGAATGGTTGATGATCCTTTGGTTTTTCCTTTCTTGCAGATCCCAATTTCGTCCGAACATTTCTAACAACGTACAGGTCTTTCTGCAAACCTCAGGAGCTGCTGGGCCTTCTCATGGAGAGGTGAGAATAAAGGACCCTTCTAGACTTGGCCTCCACTGTAGTTCTACAGAAACCCTCCTGGTTGCCTTTTCAGCTGGGCACATTTTTTCAATTACTGAAAAAACTGTCCTTGGTTTTTGACTTTGTTCTTGAGCAAAATACAGATGTATTAATGGTGTCCAATATTTCCACTTAGTGTTTGGTGAAAATACAGTCCATGGTCAAATGTATTGGCTGGCTTGCACTTTGAAATTCAATGATTTTCTTTGGTTTGCAGAACAAAACCAAAAAATTTCTTATTTTATGTCACAAAGAAATCCTAAAAGGTTCCAGGCAATTTTATTGACACCTAGGTATATTTAAAAATAATTTGATTTAAAGCTGTTGAGATGTGCCTTCAATTTGAAAATCAATCATTCAACCAGTTTCAATAGACAAAAGACAACCAGATTGTCTGAGGAGGTCAGACAAAAGATTGTTGCCAAGCATGGATAATCTCAAAGCTACAAGCCCATCTCCACAGACGTTGATGTTTCTATTTCCACCATATGAAATGTAATTAAGACGTTTAAGGCCTATGCCTCTGTAGCCGACCTCAGCTCATTTTGCTGCAAGAGAGAACTTGATGAAATTTGAGAGGGAAGGATTGTTTGAATGGTGGAGAAACCTCCATTCAACCTCAATTAACTGCCACACAGATTCAAGCTGACCTTCAGGCACAAGGTACAATAATTTCAACCTGCCCCAATATCTTGCCAACTTAGTGATAGGGGTTGTATGGTAGAAGAACCACTGCTGAGAGAGATGTAAGAAAGCCTGATTGCTATTTGCCTAAACACACCTGAACCTGCCCTAATTCTTCTGGAACGATTTCCTGTGAACAGCAGACAGCAAGTAGTATGATTTTTACGTTACAAAAGTATTAGAATCCCTAAATAATATTTAAAATAAAAGCAAACAACGTTGTTCCTGTTATGAAATTCTATGCAATTATCAAAAAAGTCTCATAAGTCTAAAACAGTTGTGCATTTGTCATGGCAGTTTGGCAAAGAAGAATCCAACATCAATTTCAAAACTGCACAGTCTAGTGCAGGGGTACTCAACTCTTATCATATGAGGTCCGGAGACTGCTTGTTTTCTGTTCTAACTTATCATTTTTGCACTCACCTGGTGTCCCAGGACGAAATAAGTCCCTGATTACTGGAACTGGCTTCGAGGTTCATAGTTGAGTTTTAGGGGTCTAGTGGAATCAAAGTGATATCAAGTCAACTTTTTGACACCACCACCTTGTCAACAAACTTTTTGTAAGTATTACACAAAAGAAGCCCTTTCTGAGCCCAACCCACAAATTGCCAAGTGTTATTGGAACTGTAATTGGAATCGTGTATTGTGGTCAGAAGTGAAAAATACATTTTTGCCATGCACACCTTCGGCGTGCTTGGCAACAAAAGGGGACTGCATACAACAAAAAGTACTTGACTCCCAATGTAGTGCATCACTGATGCTTTGGGGCTATTTTGCTACTAGTGGTCTTTTGTTAAGATTAATGGCATAATGAATTCAAAAGGATAATTCGGCTTAGATTTATATTTGAGTGAAATTCCACTTTTTTTCCACATCCGTCTCAGTCTGGAATTAGCGTTATTAACATTGTCCAAATTCATGAATTGAAACTGCGCATCCTGAGCCACAAATGCTGCATTACAAACTCAAAAAAACACTTCAAACTACATTCAGTAATCCGTCGCACTAGCATAGATTTTATTTTGACTGCATACTGACAACAGTCACCAGAATTTGGTGACTGGTACTATTGACTGTAGCCACCACACACAGTGTTGACGTCATTGGTAGCTAGCAAATGCTAAGTGGTTGTTTAGTTGTAAGTTATGTTGACACTTACACTTCCTGACAAAAACGCGGTTTGATAACATTTGTGAACAAAACTGACCAGTAAACAAAGGAAGGAAGTATCAGTTTAGTTGAAAATTAGATTGATGTAGTAAAAATTAAAACATTATTTTGAGGAATACAGACTTGACTGGTTCCTTGAAGTAAACAACACCACTAGTCTTAGTTTGAATTGTTTTGGAGTAGGTTTCCGGTTGTACAGCTTTGCAGCTTTTGGGGTATGAAACCTGTGGTTTGAATTGAAGAGGGCAGTCTACAAAATTAAGACTTTCAAGGATCTTGAAATGTGCTGCATGTGCTCCAAGATCCCTCCAAAAGTGTGTGCTTATCTTGTCAGATATTGTAAGGGAAGTATACAGCTCCCACTTATGTTTGAGCCGAAAATTTTACTCCATGTTTGTGTAGAATATTATTTTTCATTCACTTTTGCTTAATTTTGTGGAAGCACAATAATTCTTGAGATGACTATAAATTTTATTTAAAACCTGTGGAGAGATTTGAAAACTGCAGTTGGGAATCAACCTTCAGATCTGGGAGAACTGGAGCAGTTTGCATTAGACTGGGACTAAGTGCCAGTGCATATGTTCAGAAAACTCATCCATGGCTATAGGAAGCGCTTTATTATAGTTATTTAAGTTAAAGGCTAAGCTAAAAAATTTAGTCTTGGATATCAAAAATTCATATAAAATATATTTGGTTTTGAATCAAAAACACAGGTTCTTTAATAATAGCAGTGAAAATTGTAGACACCAATTTCAACTTACATATTTTTTGTAGATAATGTGAATTATTTTAAGAGTGCAAGGGTGCCAGTATTTTTTATCATGACTCTATATCCCAGATTTCACAATGTTATCTCTGTTACTAAGTTGGGATTTTTGTTTTCTTCAATGTTCCAGGTTTGAGATTCCCGAGCCCAAGCCCACGGAGGCAGACCAAATGGCCATAGAGAACGGAGACCAACCGCTCAGCGCTGAACTGAAGCGATTTCGTAAGGAGTTTGTCCAGCCAGTCCAACTCAGGTAGCCCTTGAACCTTTCCCATAAACCACACCGAAACCAGAAGTTATGATCATTACAGTTTAGATTTTCAGCTTTTAATTGAGGGTATCTGTGTACTTATTGGTTTTGTCATTAGAAATGAAAACACCTTTTATACATAGTCTCGAATTTCAGGGTACCAAATTTATTGGGAAAATAGGTTTTGTAGGGTGTCTAGTTAGTCAGGTCTGTTTCTTCACAATTTGTACAGGCATTAGAGAGCTGTCAATAATTATTCTAGGCTTTAGGTTTGTCTTTACAGTGTCAAAGTCAAATTAAGGCAAAAGAAAATGAGAAAACAAATTAATCCAAAACATTCAATACCTGCTTTGGTTGTACACTTGTTCAAATTTTGCTAACTACAGTAGTGCTAGCAACTCTTGTTGTCTCACGTTGAATGCAAGCACACAATCTGAGTGGTAGATGTTCCCCATCTTTTTGCAGATTACATATTTCAACTAACCCCACCAAGGTAAGGGGGCTAGACAGTAACATTGTTATTTCTGTATTACCGATAAGTGTTTACTTTGGCACCAATTTAATCTGTCCAGTGTAACACACACACACTGGCTAGCTAATTTAACAGCTAAAACACTCTATAAAACAAATGTGCGCTATAAGCATCCGTTAACACTAGAACTGCCAGGCCTTTCAGACCAACTGTATCAGCCAGAGCCGAACGCTGTTTCTCGTCATTATCATACGAATCGGCCCTATTAGCATACACATTCTCCGCAGCATCACCATCCAGCCAGAGCATCACTTCATCTACTGGGTCGTCATCAAACTATATGGAATAGTCTAAAAAAATTATGAATTGCAGAATGTTCATGAATGTATGTTAATGAATTTGAAAACATACAAGAATGTGTTTGTATTGAAGGTCTTATCATACGAAAAAAACAACTAAAAAAAGATCACATAAAACGATTATTTCTAAGAACACAGGCTATAGTATTTTAATTTGTTTACTAGGCCCAACAAATGTACAAAATGAAAATTACACAACACTTAAATTATTCAAAGATAAATCCATTAGAATATAGAATATGGATAAATCCATTAGAATAAAGATAAATCCATTTCTAATATAGAATTTAGTTTTCATTTTGATCTCATTTTGATGATGTACAAGGTAAAATAAGAGACATTATCGACTGGTTTGCGACGATCAAACAATATACGCGTGAATAGCCTTACATAGGCCTAAAGCACGGTTGCTTGTTAAACACGATACATTTCAAAGAATGAATACCACATAGGCTACAGCCTATTCGTAGAAATAAAATTGATAGATCCAAGGATATGGAGCCTCTCTAAGTAAAAACATTGTAATGTATTATTCAATTTTATTTGTAAATTTGATTAGCAGAGTAAAAGGATGATCAAAGGATGATTTACAGTAGCCTACACTGTCATGGTGCCTCCTGTGATTGCCTTTTACGCATACCTGTTCCTCATCAAATCACCCCGGACATGCCATCATTACGCACACTGGATCCTCACTACTACAGCCTATAACTGCCCTTGTGTTTGTCGGAGTCTCTTGTGGAGTATTGTCTGCTAGTTGTCTGTGTGTTCGTTGTTTTTCTCGTCTAGTGTGCTTGTTCCTTTGTATCAGTTCTCGCCCTTTCAGCCTTCATTGTATTACGCATTATGCTTTTCAGCTTAGTAAATCCTTGTTTCAACATCCATCCTGCGCCTGGGTTCCTTGCTTACCACACCGTGACATACATGAATAACGAAATTTAAAAATGTAAATTCGAGAAGCAGAGTAAAAGGATGATTACAGGAGAACTTACAGTAGTGTCTCGCAGTGGTATTTGCGGTCGCTGTTGGTTCGTTATTTTTTTTTTTTTGCGAGGAGGCATTGGAGGTGGCGTCTCATTATCAGAATCAGATGAAGACCCGAAATCCGAGATGTCGATTTCAGGATCTAATTCAATCTGACCATCTCTTTTTGCAGCATCTGCAATGCTGTCAGGGTGTCGAGTCGTCTGGTTCTGTCCGCCATTGTGAACTAAACGCTGTAAATTGTGTCCTAGTTGTCTGCGCATTATCCTGCTGAAAGAGGCCAATGCCATCAGGGAATACCGTTGCCATGAAAGGTTGCGCATGCAACTGTGCCCAGGTAGGGGGAACGTGTCAAAGTAACAGCCACATGAATGGCAGGACCCAAGGTTTCCCAGCAGAACATTGGCCAAAGCATCACACTGCCTCCGCCGGCTTGCCTTCTTCCCATAGTGCATCCTGGGTTCTCCAGGTAAGCGATGCACATGCACCCAGCCATCCACGTGATGTAAAAGAAAACGTGATTCATCAGACCTGGTCACCTTCTTCCATTGCTCCGTGGTCCAGTTGTGATGTTCACGTGCCCATTGTAGGCACTTTCGACAGTGGACAGGGGTCAGCATGGGCACCCTGACTGGTCTGCGGCTACACAGCCCCACACGCAATAAACTGCGATGCACTGTGTGTTCTGACACCTTTCTATCAGTACCAGCATTAACTTTTTCAGAAATTTGAGCTACAGTAGCTCGTCTGTTGGATCGGACCACACGGGCCAGCCTTCGCTCCCCACGTGCATCAGTGAGCCTTGGCCGCCCATGTCGGCGGGTCACCGCTTTTCCTTCCTTGGACCACTTTTTTTTTAGGTACTGACCACTACAGACTGGGAACACCACACAAGGGCTGCAGTTTTGGAGATGCTCTGACCCATTCGTCTATCCGTCACAATTTGGCCCTTGTCAAAGTCGCTCAGATCCTTACACTTGCCTATTTTTTCTGGTTCTAACACATCAACTTTGAGGACAGAATTTTCACTTGCTGCCTAATAAAAATCGCTCACTGACAGGTGCCATGATAATGGGATTATCAGTGTTATTCACTTCACCTGTCAGTGGTCATAATGTTGTGGCTGATGGTTGTATACAATTTCTATACTGTCATCATCATTCTTCATCATAACACTTCAGTCACCTGTATAGGTGTGTCTGGTTTGATCAGGGGGTTGTCGCCCATTCATCCATTGAGGTCGTTGCTATTTCATTGCTATTCATTAGATTAGATTCAACTTTATTGTCATTGAACAAGTACGGTATAACAAAATGCAGTTAGCATCTAACCAGAGGTGCAAATAGAAGAGTGCAAAAAATTTACAAGTGAAACAATTAAGAATAATGTATGTTATAATTGGGATATATAGATGTGCAAATTGAACGTGCAAGGTGGCATGTGCATCTGAAATGCAGGGATAGCAGCAGTGAGGTTCCGGAGGTAGACGTACATGTAACAACTGAAAAATAATGTAAACAACATGTACACAATTTCAAAGAATGATTTACATTAGCCTACATGAAAATATAGAAAAGTCATTTATCGATTGTGTTGATGAAAAACAGTAACGTGTAATATGTTTGCTGAATTTATAACTGGTGATCGTTGGTATTTCGTTTTGTGAATAATTATTTAGCCTAATGCATTTGTAGAATGCATATGCTATTTTGTCTTGTCTTCTAATAAAAACAGTAACGTTGTAATAAGTTTGTTGAATTGGTGATTGGTAAATTATTATTTAGATTAATATTTTAGATTTACATTTGATGAATTAGCCTACACAAGAATGCTGAATCTCCTATTGAAAAATGGTAACGTGTGATACATATGTTGAATTGTCAAGTAGCCTATATCATTTGTATTATGTTTCAATATTAGCCTAATTAAAATGTTGAATGGTCATGGAAATCATGTAGTTCATTTGTAAGTTCATTCAAATTCAACCAAGATTCTATCATTCATCTGGGAGTATCGCGCATGCACAGTCATGCATTCATTTAGGGCTGTTTGCTGTGTGCTGTTGGCTGATTAAGACAAAAAACAGGGTAAAAGAAATAGGTAAATAGTCTCAAAATGTTTTTCCGTTTGTGAGTATAGAATTGTGACAACGGAACAATGTAATTTACGCCCATTTAGGAAAAGTCATGGAAGGAGGAGGGTTTAGCTTTCAAAATGTCAGTTTTATTATAATTACAAACTCAAACACCAATTCCCGTAGGCATTTGGTGGTCCTAGTGTTAACAATGGACTCCAAGAGCTAAGTAAAACTTCACTATTTATCCCAACCAGACAGACCGGATTCCAAACTCCCTCTCCTTGGCTTTAACGCTGAAAACAAAGATACTGGCATTCACACATTTACATATATTTTATTAGCACCATCCTAGACTAGACATTTGGTCTTGCTGAATTCTTAATCCAGTAAATATTTACCTGTAACGTATGCATAGCATATGTATGTAAATATCATGTGCAGCATTGAAAACCTATTGGCAGGTGTCCCTTTATGTACTCTTCAGTGGCGGCTGAATAGGCCAGGGCTGCTCAACCCTGTTCCTGGACAGCTACCATCCTGTAGTTTTTTTCTCCAACCCTAATTTTGCAAACCTGATTCTAATAATGAGCTGGATGAAAAGCTAAGTCGGGTTAGTCACATCTGGGGTTGAAGAGAAAACCTAGGGCACTGGGATTTGAACTGCCCAAAATCACATATCCACCACAATACTTCAGTGGGGATTACGTTAATTTTTGCATGTCCAGCCCTCTTTTTTACCTTTAAACACTTTTTGTGTAGTAGCTGGGTGTTCTCCCCAGGGTCTAGTCATGAGGACAGTCCTTCCAGCGGATCGCATAAACAGTAGTCTAATCTTGAAATAATACATTTTTTTGCTGTGTTCTTGGGATGGAAAAAAGCTGCTCTTGAAATATTTCTTTTATGTTCATCAAAAGTTCAGAGGTGCTGATGTTCAGGTCCTCATGTAGAGTGGAAGCTTTCGTCTGGCAAGATGTCCAGATTGCTTGTTGAGGAGGATGTTGTCTCTAGTTATAATTTTTAAGACTTAGTGACCCCAAGATTCAACCAATATCTGCAAGTGTCCACCTGTGATCAATTAATTTTCTTTTATAGCTCTCAAGTCAACCTCACTGCCTGGTGGCAAAATACACCTGTGTCTACTTTCAGGTGGCTTAATCAGAACTCCTAATTGATTGCTATAATAGGGGACATCGATATTTTCAATGACAAAGATGACCTCATTTATACTACAGTGAAACAGGAAGTCATAGATGACCCCTTAAGAGTTTCTAATGACTCAGATGAATGTGAAAAAAGAATAATAATGTAAACACAATTTTTGAGAAATATTTATTTCTTAAGTGTCAATTAAAGGTTATATTTCCTTGTGTTTTGTTTAAGATCAAGCTGATTAATAACAAGGATGTTTTTTCCTATAGCCTTTTTTGCATTACCAAGGGGGCCAATCTCTCTGGTGGACAGTGTATAACTTCTAGGCCAGGTCACAATCTGATATTTTTAAGGGAGAATGGAGTGTAATCAAATTAAAAGTATGAGATTGGAGAGTTACTACCCTGTGTTTTTTCTTGCTTAATTAACAGACCTTAGAAACAGTGAGAGACAGGTGTAGGAGGGACAAAGTCATAACGAGCACACAGAGAATTTCTCCCTGCTTTTCTGAAGAGAGTGACAAATTGAGCGTAGAGCCTGGAGTCTAACCACTTGACCACAGAAATGCAAAATGTTTAGCCTTTTTGATTTTTATGTAAGTGTATGAAGTTAATAAAGTGCTCCTTTGTGGTATACCTCTCTGGTCAAACACTTATCTTATCTGTCTTCTTGTAGAGTACTGAATGTATGCCGCCATTGGGTGGAACATCACTTCTATGACTTTGAGCGGGATGGCCAGCTGCTCAAACGTCTCGAGGAGTTCATCGCGTTGGTGAGAGGTATGTGTATAGATGGCGGCAAGGACTGACTCTTTTTTGCTGGACCGCGTAAGCGGAGCCAGTCAAGAAGAGCGAATGTCTCTTACTGAGTGAGTGAGTGACTGACTGACTGACTGAGTACCCCTTGTTAAATAGCATAGTGGTTAGAGAAGTGGACCTGCAAACTATACGTCCTGCGTTCGTATTTCCTCACAGTCAAAACAAAGTATGCGTTATGAATTATTCTGTATAGACAAAAACTTCGCTGGCTATAACCTTCAGTATCTACATTATAGTAAGCCTGAAATAAAACAGTTTACGGTTATATTGCGACTGTTTCTGGCATGGAAAAGTTCATCTTCAGTCTCGCTAGCAATTGCTCAATTCTCATGACTATTCCTAGGAAGTTAGTAGATACTTGTAAGCCTATTACTGGCTAATAAGCTGTTAAAACGGCCAGTGGCAAAAGCAATACAGTTCATAGACGCTATTTGTAGTGGAGGTAAGTTTAACACAATGCTCAATGGTTTCTAGTGACTGATGAAACGTGTAGTGCCGTGGTGTAGTGGTTAACGACAGTGCCTCTCATGTGGAAGACCTGAGTTTGAATCTAGTGAGAACAACGACTTTTATTAATTTTAATTGCGGGCCGCAATAAAACTGTTTACGGTTATATTGCGACTATTTCTTGTGGATTTTTGAAGTACGCACCTGGGCATGCTTTTTGGGTCAGGATAGACAGAAACTTAGCTGGCTACAACATTCAGGGTAAGCCTAAACTAAAACTGTTTACGGTTACACAGTATTGTGACTATTTCTGGTAGATTCCACGATTCTCTTGTCTTTTCACTTGATGAAAAAGTTATCTTTATTGATAGTTATTTTGTATCAATGTAATTCACGAATGAAAGAAAAAAGTACATTGTTATGCCATGAAATGAAATAGCTTTGGCAGTGTAAAGTTCAGTCTCACTAGCAATTGCTCAATTCTTATGACTATTCCAGTAAGTTAGTAGATACTGGTAAAGCCTATTACTGGCTAATATGTTGTTAAAACGGCCAGTGGCAAACATCATACAGTTCATAGACGCTTGTGGTGGAGGTAAAATTTGTAAGAAACGTTTGTCAGTATAACAGAATGCTTAATAGTGTCTAGCCAGTAGATAAGCATGTAGTGCTGTGGTGTAGTGGTTAAAGACAGTACCTCTCAAGTGGGAGACCCAGGTTCGAATCCGGTGAGGGCAACAGTATTTATTAATTTTAATTACGGGCTGAACTGGGTTTGCCTGGTTCCTTTTCTGGTTTATCGTTGCATACTCTCTTGATTTTTCTCCTTCCCTCATGCATTCTCCTGTTTCCTTCTCTTGTTGTCTTGTCCTCTTATCATTCCTCTTTTCACCCTTTTTTGTTCTTTTTGTACTTTAAATTTTTTTCTACTTTTTTTGATTGGATGAGTCAAAGATGAAGATATGTACTCTAATACACATCTTGCCAAGCACTTTGCTTCGTATTTCAGTGCTTGCTCAACCAGGAAGTATTTGCCAGCACATGCTTGCAGGCACCCAACCTACCACAGCGTGACAAGGCAACCCTGTCCAACATCATTTGTCCAACAGCTCCGGCTAGCACTGAGACAAATTGCCCCCTCTACAAAACTTTGGGTATTGTCGGTATGTAGCGACCAGGATTCAAACTACCTGTTTCCACAATTCAGCTTAGACCTCTGTGCCACTTGGGGCCTTTCTTCTCTCCTTTATTTCTCTTTCCTCTTCACTCTTCTCCTTTAATCTCTTTTCCTTTGAGTGACAATCTCCCTCTCTTTGACTCCTCTTTATTCTCAGGCAAAGCCATGAAGAAGTGGGTGGAGTCCATAACCAAGATCATCCAGAGGAAAAAGCAGGCGCAGGCCAACGGGCCCAGCCACAACATCACCTTCGAAAGCTCACCACCACCCATCGAGTGGCACCTCAGCAAGCCCGGGCAGACGGACCAGTTTGACCTCATGACCCTCCACCCCATTGAGATCGCCCGTCAGCTCACACTGCTCGAGTCTGACTTCTACAGGTAAGCTTATCGTGACGGGACGGTCATCCATGGCAGTCTGTGGCATGACGTCCACTTAAACAATATCAACTTGAAGTACTGTTCAATGTAAGAAACCCCTTGGTACAATCCAGGTGCAACAGCAAAGATGTCGTCTTGCTGATCACTTTATTCAAGTGTGTAAGTACCAGGCTAGAAGAAAGCCATGATGTCTTATGTTCACATATTTATAGGGAAGATGCAGAATGAAGGAAGGAGACTGTACCACTTCATTTACTCCTCCAAATACCTGGTCATTATGTCCTGACAGTTCTTTTACCTTGGGCAGCAGATGCCTTGGTGGGCAAGGTATATATGCTCCTTTAAGTCCGCTTTGGATATAAGTGCATCTGCTAAATTACTGCAAATAAATAAAAAAAGATGCATTACAACTGTAGTTCTGAATATTATTTTAGGATTCATGTCTTTGGTGTTGCACCCGGATTGTACCAAGAGGTTTCTTACACTGAACAGTGCTTCAAGTTGATATTGTTAAAGTTAAGTGGACGTCATTCTTATGTGATTTGTCACACTTGATGCAGTCTTCACTTTGGCTCTAGCTCTTGTCGGACTGTGTTTCTATGTTTTCCCCATTGTCAGTTTAAAGTTGTTTAGTACAATAAAGGTTACACACACACAATTTACCTCACATATCCTTACACACACAATTCTTTTCACATACACACAGTAGTGTAACACCAATGAGAGGGGACACAGGGACACGTTTCCCCTCTAAGGTCACTGGGCCTGTGGGAACAGCCAGGGTAGGCCGTACCCAAGGTTATTCCCTCACATCTCTTTCCCACGCTCCAGGGTGAAGATTCCTTAAGTACAGATCTGGAATCAGCTTCCCCACTCCCAATCTTTATCTATCAGTGGGGGAAGCCTTACTGACCCAGAATCTGCCTATGGGGTGACTGTAGTCTGTTCCCCGCAACAAGAGAACACTCCCACCTCATGGAACCAAAATGGCCACCACCTGTATTGCCAGCCACGTTGCTGGTACTGGAAGCTCCCAAAGCTGCAAAGACAGGATTAAGTAGATGTTTGCCCTTATCCACTGACACACAATCAGTTGGTAGTGCGTTGTGGCACAGCACACAGGATACTAGAAAGTTGTGGCCTACAAATGCTCCATCGATAAAAAAATCTTCTGTTAGCATTACTTGCACATGAGTCCAGATCTCAGCCTCATCAAACGTTTTGTTTCTGACCTTTGGAACAACAAAAAAAGCCAGTGCCAAAGGATCTGAGGAACCATCCAGGCACTTAAAATTTGTTGTATCTCTTGCTTGTGTATCTCTTGCTTGGATAAAAGCGTCAGTCAAATGACATGTTATACACTGCTCAAAAAAATTAAGGGAACACTTAATAACACCAAGTAATTTGGTGTCATCACAGTATAACACCAAGTAATTTAAACTTCAGGGATATCAATCTGTCCAGTTAGGAATCATAAGCGATTGTGAATCAGTGTCACCTGGTTTGGTACAAATGAAAGTGACAACAGGTGCACTGGAGAGGCAACAGCAAGACAACCCCCAAAAAGGGAAAGTTTTGCAGGTGGTGGCCACAGACAATTGCTCTCTCCTTATCATTCCTGACTGATTCTTCTCAAGTTTTGCATTTTGCTAGTGTCCTTGTCACTACTGGTAGCATGAGGCTGTACCTGCAGCCCATTCAGGTTGCACAGGTAGTCCAGCTCCTCCAGGATGGTACACCCATATGTGCCATTGAAAGAAGGTTTGCTGTGTCTCCCAGTACAGTCTCGAGCATGGAGGAGATACCAGGAGATGGGCCGTTACACGAGGAGAGTTGGACAGGGCCATAGAAGGGCATCAACTCAGCAGCAGGAACGGTATCTGCTCCTTTGTGCGAGGAGGAACAGGAGGAGCACTGCCAGAGCCTTCCAAAATGACCTCCAGCTGGCTACTGGTGTGCATGTTTCTGACCAAACTGTCAGAAACAGGTTCCATGAGGGTGGCACGAGGGTCCGACGTCCTCTAGTGGGACTTTTGCTCACAGCCCAGCACCATGCAGCTCGATTGGCATTCGCCAGAGAGCACCAGAATTGGCAGGTCCGCCATTGGCACCCCGTTCTCTTCATAGATGAGAGCAGGTTCACTCTGAGCACATGTGACAGACGTGAAAGAAGCTGGAGATGCCGTGGTGAACGTTATGCAGCCTGCGACATCATCCAGCATGACCAGTTTTTGGCGGGTGTCAGTGATGGTCTGGAGGAGGCATATAATTGGAGGGTCGTACCTCTGCCTGCTAACCAACGGTACCCTGACTGCTGTTAGATACCAGGATGAAATCCTTAGACCCATCGTCAGACCTTACGCTGGTGCAGTGGGTCCTGGGTTCCTCCTGTTGCAGGACAATGCCCAGCCTCATGTGGCCAGAGTGTGTAGGGAGTTCCTGGATGACAAAGGTATGGATGCCATTGACTGGCCCTCACCTTCACCAGACCTGAATCCAATTGAGACCCTCTGGGATGTTACATTTGTGCTCATAAGTTTGCATACCCTAGCAGAAATAGTGAAATAACTGTTCAGTCACTTATTAAGAAGTGGAAAATTCAGGGATCTCTTGATACCAAGCCAAGGTCAGGTAGACCAAGAAAGATTTCAGCCAAAACTGCCAGAAGAATTGTTCGGGATACAATGAAAAACCCACAGGTAACCTCAGGAGAAATACAGGCTGCTCTGGAAAAAGAGTGCGGTTGTTTCAAGGAGCGCAATACGATAATACAAAAATGAGCTGCATGGTCAAGTTGCCAGGAAGAAGCCTGGTTACAATATGCCCGACAACACCTTGACACGCCTCACAGCTTCTGGCACACTAATTTGGAGTGACGAGACCAAAATAGAGCTTTATGGTCACAACCATAAGCGCTATGTTTGGAGAGGGGTCAACAAGGCCTATAGTGGACAGAATACCATCCCCACTGTGAAGCATGGTGGTGGCTCACTGATGTTTTGGGGGGGGTGTGAGCTCTAAAGGCGCAGGGAATCTTGTGAAAATTGATGGCAAGATGAATGCAGCATTATAGTGGCAGACAATTTGAAAATACTGGCAGACAATTTGCATTCTTCTGCACTAAAGCTGGGCATGGGATGCTCTTTTATATATTGGTGCATCCAACACCGGCAAGTAGTGTCACAGACTCTCCAGGAGCTGATGTCCTGATCCAGGTCTGGGAGTAAATCCCTCAGGAGACCATCCGCCATCTCAGTAGGAGCATGCCCAGACATTGTCAAGAGTACATACAGGCACGTGGGGGCCATACACACTACTGAATCACATTATGAGTTGCCATGATGAAATTCACGCAAGTTGGAACAGCCTGTGATTTAAATTGTTTACTTTGATTTTGATTTGGTTTGAATCCAGCCCTCAATCGGTTGATGATTTTGGTTTCCATTGACCGTTGTTACGTCATTTTGTTCTCAACGAATTACACAATGTATGGTAAAGATTTTGATCTTTAATATTTTTCTTTTCATTGAGACCCGATGTGTGATTCAAGTGTTCCCTCAATTTTTTTTTTAACAGTGTAGAATATGGTAATCTGCTCCTAGGTCTCTGATTTACCACTAACACTGTCCTCAATCTACAGGGCGGTGCAGCCGTCAGAGCTGGTGGGCAGCGTGTGGACGAAGGAGGATAAGGAGCTGAATTCTCCAAACCTGTTGCGCATGATCCGCCATACAACCAACCTCACACTGTGGTTCGAAAAGTAAGCCTGGCGTTTGTGTTTTCCTCAAAAAATATCACAATGGTCCCTACGCTTACTGTTGACAAAGTGTTTAGTGAGATGATTGGTGTAACTGAATTTACTTGTTATGCCAATTTTACATTTCAGTTCATCTGGGTGTGCTGTGAATGATTTATGTTTAATACCAGTCGGCTTAGTTTGTAGAGCATAGCGCAAAGTTGCGAGTTCGATTCCTAGTGGGTACCAGTAAGATAAAGTAAGAATATTCATGCACTCACTCAAATCGCTCAGTGTAAGAAGTTCTGAGTTACTTTAATCAAAATGTTACCTGGAGAGGTGTGATGTAGTGGTAACACTTATCAGCAGGAGTCACATGCACAGCTCCTCACCAGAGACCAGGGTTTAAAATGAGCGTCCTCTCTCTCCTACTGTTTTCCTGCCCGTCTGTCTCCCTGTCTGTTTTCGACTGTCTAAATAAAGAGCAAATAGAAACAACACTAAAAAAAGTAAACGTTACGTATGTGGCTCAATTTAACTTCCAAAACAAGCCACCCCATGTTGATTCTCAATGTGCAAAAGGAAACCAACATCAGTTGCTGCTGCTAATTCCGTCCGATTTTACCTTTGATATCACGCCAGGCATTTCAGAGATAAATATCTTTAGAGACTTCCTGATTAGTTTTCAGGGGCAACTGAGTTGGTTGTATGAAATGTCTTTTGTTTGCCTTTATTTAAACCTTTTTTTCCCCAAGTTGACTGAAAACACTGTCATTTTAAACCACAAACATAATAGATATTTAGTGTGTTTACTCTTATCCGGAGCAACTTGTAGTTACTGCATTCATATTAAGATAATGAGGTGGTACAACCAAGCAACTCAATAGTAGTAAGTACATCCAACTTACATGACCATCAGCAAATTATCAGTCATTGCTTGAAGGTAGAAAAGAACATTTGCGAATATTTGTTCACTAGTACAAATACATACACTTCGTCACCCCTCACCCAACAGCTGTGGAAGTTAATAATCTGACTATATATTACACTATATACTTTGACACACATCAATTACACATTAAACGAGAACACTTCTTTAAGTAAAAGGTCGTCTAACAGCCCCTTATTGCCATACATGCACCAAGTCATCCAAATTTCAAGTAGCTTTAAAATTACACCGTAAAATCTGATTCATCCAACTCAGTGGGGATCTCCAAAGCTGACCATTCCTAATTTGTCAGACTTCAGTTTGGTGCCACATTAACCAACCCCCCTCCCCAGCCCCCCCGGCTTTAAGGGGCATTTGTTTTCACCAACTTTGTCCTCAATCCCAGGTGTATTGTAGAGACCGAGAACCTGGAGGAGCGGGCGGCGGTGGTGGCCCGCATCATTGAGATCCTGCAGGTGTTCCAGGAGCTCAACAACTTCAATGGTGTGCTGGAGGTAGTCAGCGCCATGAACTCTTCACCAGTTTACCGGCTAGACCACACCTTTGAAGTGAGCAAGGCTGCAGGGGTTCTTTCTTGTACTGTTTTTTTTATATTACAAATAATCGATTGTAAGCCTTTTCAGGTGATTTGAAGAGTAAAAGCAGTCTTGCAAAACTGGTATATTTTGGGGTTTTTGTGGTAAAAATGTTTTTCCTTCTAATGCTTCAACACTGCCATTGAGAATTGTGAAGTAAAATCACCTTGTAAAAAGTACTGCATTGTGAACCTGCAAGTGTTTCAGGCAACTGCAAGACTGTTATCATTGCTGCTGCTCCTTTTTAGCATTCAGAGGAGAGTTATGTGGGTTGGAAGGGGGCAAAAGACAAAATGTGGTTACATAATTATAAACTATAAATGCATGATATCTTATTTGAAGAAAAATAATCTGCATTAACTTTCTTCCCTTTTCTAGCAAATTCCAAGCCGACAACGGAAGATCCTGGAGGAGGCCCATGAATTGAGCGAGGACCACTACAAGAAGTACTTGGCAAAACTACGCTCTATTAATCCCCCCTGTGTGCCCTTCTTTGGTTCGTTCTAAAATAGTTTTACTCTACCATTTTTATAACAGTGAACAGAAAGTTATGATCCCTTTTTCAGATATTTCCAGAAAATGTCCTATACATTTTTTATGATGTCTAGGTGATCGCGGGAATTCTACCCAAGAGGCACGGTCAGCGTTGACCGTGTGAGTGAAGGCGTTCAAAGGAATGACCCATCCACGGACATCACTATCACTGCTCTGCTTTTTAATGTCCTTTCTCACTTTCATCCTCCTCAGGGATTTACTTGACAAATATCCTGAAGACAGAGGAGGGCAACCCAGACTTCCTGAAGAGGCACGGCAAGGAGCTGATCAACTTCAGCAAGCGACGGAAAGTGGCCGAGATCACTGGCGAGATCCAGCAGTACCAGAACCAGCCCTACTGTTTACGTGTTGAGAGCGATATCAGGGTGAGGAGCAAAAAAAGTATGGTGGTGCTTGTTCCGTTGAAGCCTCTACCCGACATTTGGTCAGCGTGCATAGTTAACCCTTTTGGAGAATGTTTCAATATCAATCTTTTCACTATGGTCCAACCTAAGGCTAAAGCGTTATGGGCTAAAAATGTTATCATTATATATTTAGAATTTTAGACGGTAGCTATGTATATATCAATAAAAAACATGATATAAAAGGGGTACATGGAACTCATTAACTGCTTATTTCTAGTTGTTTACTATCGGGTTTTTACTGTGCTAAATAATTATTCACAAAACAAAATACCAACGATCACCAATTATCAATTCAACAAACTTATTACACCATTACTGTTTTTATTAGGAGAGAAAAACAATATCGCACACACATCCTATCATCTCTCTTTGAATTTTCTCTGCTTATTTTACTGAAGAGTAAGATTCTACAAATGTATTAGGCTAAATAATTGTTCACAAAAAGAAATACCAACGATGTAAAAGGAGGTACTCTTCGCTGGACTGTTGCGGTGTTCTACAACCTTTTAGACATGGCTGCTATCAACGCACATGTGCTGTACAAGCAATGTCTCAACAAGACAATCAGCAGAAGACATTTCATAATGGATCTTACATGTGAGCTTTGTGAAAACTACATGAATGCCAAGACAGCCAAGAAGCAAGCTGCCAAGGAGGCAGCATGTCCCACTCTTCCTCTTCCCAAGCCTCGGCAGCTCACACCCGGCAAGAAGACACAGTGTCAAGTCAGCAAGTGCACACAGAACAAGACCAATGAGAACTGTGAGCAGTGCAACCCTTTTGTTTGCCGGTCTTGCTCAGACAAACCCCCGAAGCTGTGTGCGGACTGTAGGGTAGAAGTTTGAAGTTCGAGCAAGATGTATAAATGCATGGGTTTTTCTAGCCCACATCATCCAAAGCAATGACAAATGACTTTTCTATATTTTATCAAATAGTCAATTTTGTTATTCATGTAGGCTAATGTAAATCATCCTTTGATCATCCTTTTACTCTGCGAATTTACAAATAAAAGTAATTGAATAATACACTGTAAGTTTTTACTTGACGAGAAGGCTGTGAAGGGAAGTTATAAGCTGTAGTAATGAGGATCTGGTGTGCGTAATGATTGGAAGTCCGGGGTGATGTGATGAGGAACAGGTGTGCATAATTGTGGAGAATCTAGCAGCCGGAGGCTGGCGTGATCACGGGAGGCACTGTGACAGTGAAGGCTACTGTAAATCATCCTTTCCTTTATTTATCAAATTTATCGTGTTTATCAAGTAACTGTGCTTTAGGCCTATGTACGGCAATTAATGTGGTTATCCTTTGATCATCGCAAACTGGTCGATAATGTCTGTTATTTTACCTTGTACATAATCAAAATGAGATCAAAATGAAAACTATATTCTAATGGATGTACCTGTGTTCTTAGAAATGGTCGTTCTCTGTATTCTTTTTTTAGTTGTTTTTTCGTATGATTTGACCTTCAATACAAACACATTCTTGTATGTTTTGAAATTCATTAACCATTTAAAACAAACAAATTATGTAATTCATTATTTTTTAGACTATTCTATATAGTTTGACGCAGTAGATGAAGTGATGCTCTGGCTGGATGGTGATGCTGCGGAGGAGAATGTGTATGCTAATAGGGCCGATTTGTATACTAATGGTATCAGCCATTGGCTCTGGCTGATACCATTTGTCTGAAAGGCCTGGCAGTTCTAGTGTTAACGGATGCTCATAGCGCACATTTGTGTTATAGTGAATTTGGCTAGCCAGTGTGTGTGTTACACTGGACAGACTACTGTAAATTGGTGCCAAAGTAAACACTTATCGGTAATACGGAAATAACAATGTTACTGTCTAGCCCCCTTACGTTGGTGGGGTTAGTTGAAATATGTAATCTGCAAAAGATGGGGCACATCTACCAGTCAGATTGTGTGCTTGCATTCAATATGAGACAACGAGCACTACTGTAGTTAGCAAAATTTGAATGAGTGTACAACCAATGCAGGTATTGAATGTTTTGGATTAATTTGTTTACACATTTTTTTTTGCCTTAATTTGGCTTTGACTTTATAAAGACAAATCCAAACCCTAGAATAAGTATTGACATCTCTCTAATGCCTGTACAAATTGTGACGAAACAAACCTGACTAACTAGACACCCGACAAAACCTGCTTTCCCAATAAATTTGGTGCGTCTGAAAGGCTTGGTGGTTCTAGTGTTAAAGAATGCAATTCACAATTATACTCTTTAAATAATATGTTAATATGGAACAGCTTCTGGATATTGACTCGGTTATGTCAGTATTGTGACTTTTTGTTTGTCACTGACACTACAACTTGTCAGTCAGTCCCTAGTGCAGGGTGTATTCAAATCTGGACCTTGAAGCTAGTTCCACTCCATTTTCTCATTGCAACCATCTAATCAGTGACTTCACCTACACCTGGGACACCGGTTGAGTGCAGTTAATAATAAGGTAGAACAGAAATCCAGCAGGCTCCATTAAGATTTGAATAACCCTGCTCTAGTGTCTTAACGCACGCTATATCTTTCCCTTTACTCATGCACGTTTCATCTTGGGGTGGTAGTAGAGGTTGCTGGTATTACCTGTCGCCCGACGTACATTGTAGACGGTTGTTTTCCACTCGTGGTCCTACTTTTTGATTTGGAACCATGTCTAAACAATAGAGGAAGACCCTTTCAAAATAATTCTTAATTGTTTCGTTACGGAACTGGGGGTGGTCCTGTTTTGCTTGCACTGTCCTCTTCAATTCCTCCAGTCATTTTTGCCTTTGTTGCTTTTTTTTGTGCTTTTGTTTACATTGAAACAGGAAAGGAAACACAACTGTGTTGTCATTAGCTTATTATAGTATCTTTACACGATTTTGGTCTTCTTTAGCTAACATTTTTCTGACACCATAGAGTTAGACTATGTACAGCCCCTGGTCAAAACACATAGCTATACAACTCCCCTCCAGGGTTCAGTACCCACCTCCACCTTTCCTTTCTGCATCCTCACTTTACCTGTCTCCCTTTGATTCCAAGTGTCAGTAAAAGACATGCAAAAACAATGGCAATTATTATGGAGACTTACGGTCCACTCTCCTTAACAAATGTATGGGTTCCTGTCACAGTTTTATCACTGTACTTACAACACTGCTCAAAAAAATTAAGGGAACACTTAAATCACACACTGGGTCTCGATGAAGGAAATATATTAAAGATCAAAATCTTTACTGTACATTGTGTAAATCGTTGAGAACGATGAGGGCCAGTCAATGGCATCAGTGCCTTCGTCAGCCAGGAACTGCCTACACACTCTGGCCACATGAGGCCGGGCATTGTCCTGCATAAGGAGGAACCAAGAGCCCACTGCACCAGTGTAAGGTCTGACGATGGGTCTGAGGATTTCATTCCGGTACCCCGTCAGGGTACAGTTGGCTAGCATGTGGAGGTCTGTGCGACCCACCAAGGATATGCCTCCCCAGACCATCACTGACCCACTGCCAAACTGGTCATGCTGGATGATGTTGCAGGCAGCATAACGTTCACCACGGTGTCTCCAGACTTTCACATCTGTCACATGTGCTCAGTGTGAACCTGCTCTCATCTGTAAAGAGAACAGGGCACTAATGGCATACCTGCCAATTCTGATGTTCTCTGGCGAATGCCAATCGAGCTGCATGGTGGGTCCCACTAGAGGACATCGGGCCCTCATGCCACCTGCATGGAGTCTGTTTCTGACAGTTTAGTCAGAAATATGCATGCCAATAGCCTGCTGGAGGTCATTTTGTAGGGCTCCTCCTGTTCCTCCTCTCACAAAAGAGCAGATACCGGTCCTGCTGCTGGGTTGATGCCCTTCTATGACCCTGTCCAGCTCTCCTTGTGTAACGGCCCATCTCCAGGTATCTCCACCATGCTCTTGAGACTGTACTGGGAGGCACAGCAAACCTTCTTGCGACGGCACGCATTACTGTGCCATCCTGGAGGAGCTTGACTACCTGTGCAGCCTGAATGGGCTGCAGGTACCGCCTCATGCTACCTGTAGTGACAAGGACACTAGCAAAATGCAAAAGTAGAGAAGAATCAGTCGGGGTGGATAAGGAGAGAGCAATTGTCTGTGGCCCCCACCTGCAAAACCATTCCCTTTTTGGGGGTTGTCATGCTTTTGCCTCTCCAGTGGACTGTTGTCACTTTCATTTGCACCAAAAGAGGTGACATTGATTCACAATCGCTTAAGCTTCCTTACTGGACAGATTGATATCCCTGAAGGTTTAATTGACTTGGTGTTATATTGTGATGATTACATGTTTCCTGAATTTTTTTGAGCAATGTATTTATCATTAGTGTTTTGACAAGTATTCGCGGTCTCTTTCATCATTGTGTATGACTTACTGTATGTCTCTTTGAAAAATTTGCATATAAATTGAGTGCTTAACTGAGTGAAAATTTAAAGTTAGGATTCACTTCCTGGTATGTAATCATGGCCTCATGTTTATGGTAATTTGGACAACAATTCTATTCAGATCAACTGTGCTTTTTTGTCTTACTGATACAGCCTTCTACCTTTCTGTAATAG
The DNA here is from genome assembly GCA_016801175.1 of Esox masquinongy. Classification (NCBI taxonomy): domain Eukaryota; kingdom Metazoa; phylum Chordata; class Actinopteri; order Esociformes; family Esocidae; genus Esox; species Esox masquinongy. Next base: position 7,634 of record JACXGI010008413.1, on the reverse strand, counting down.
AAGTTCTTTGAGAACCTGAACCCAATGGAGGACAAGGCAGAGAAGGAGTTTGCTGACTACCTGTTCAACAAGTCACTGGAGATTGAGCCCCGCAATGCCCGGTCGTTGCCTCGATTTGTAAGTGTTTTATTATTCACTGCGCTGCCTCATCTTAGAAACTAGGCTTCCCTAAACGTGACTTTTACATTTAGAAGAAATGTCTCGATACGGGTGGAAAAATCCACTGTAAATCAATGACTCATTGTTGCTTCAGACCTTTGAAGTGCCCCTTACTCACTAAGGGTGTAATCATTCCGTCAAACAAAATGTTTATTCTTCTGTACAAATTCTGGTAGGTCCCTACCTGTTTTCTTCTATTTCACAAAACACGTAGGCACCTACCTCTGTCCAAAATAAAATCTGTTTAACTAAACGGCCTTCAACTATGAAGTTCTGTTTGTCAGAATAAACATGTTTTGGCAGAATAAACACCTTAGATTAGTGTGTGTTGGTTCTGCTGTAAAACTATATCATCATGATTAGTTGAATGTTCAGGTGACACAAGCTTGTTGCCTCTTTGAAAAAATGTTACACAAGCTACACAATAGTTATGTGAATTGGTTTATTTTAGTACATGCAGATGGTTATTTAAGCAGTGGGGCATGAGGGTTTTGTGGTGTGTGGCCAATTTACCACTGCTGGGAATTGTTCCTAGGAACTTTAAGTTGCTCTGAATTAAAGTAAATCACTGACTTAAATGTAATCTGCTTTATGCCAGCATTATGGTGTAGAGCAGTGGTTCCCAAACCTCTCCTGGGGCCCCGTCAGCCATTCCATCTATTAGATGTATCTCAGAGCTAGCACACCTGAATCAACTTAACTAATTAACAAACCCTTACCTGTTGAGTCAGGTTAGCTAGCTCTGGGATACATCTAATAGATGGAATGGCTGGGGGTGGCCCAGGAGAGGTTTGGGAACCACTGGTGTAGAGCACATCTTTTTTTCCTTTAAATTTTCTGCAATGTTGCAAATTTAATTTGAGCTTGAATCATGGCTTGTTTGAGCTTTTCTGAAATCACTCTTCGGCAGTATCATCCATCTTCACTCATTTCTAACCATACAAGTTTAGAGTTTTTAGATGACGGCACCTAGTGTTCAGAATTAAAAAGGCAAACTTTTAGGATAGCTTTGAATTGATGCAGCTTGAGAAGCGCTCTGGAAGGCTGCAGCTATGCTGCTGATGACTTGGCACATTTTCACTGGTAATGAGCTAAAATGTTATGCTTAAAATATGGAAAAACAGTATTATTTTACACAAATACTACACTAATAATAGAAAGATGGGTATTAAACTCATTGGCACCCCTAATGATTAATATCCTTCCATGTCTTCTTTTACTGTGGTCTAAATTGAATTAACACAGGCAAATTCCTTGTCATCCATTACCATGGAAAAAGGCAACAAACTCAACTGAAACAGGAAAGTTATTAGTTTACCTTCATGAAACAGGTAGTAAATGCAAACTAAATTCTAAGCTAAAATACTATATTTACCACTTACCACTATTAAGGCAATACTTAAGAGATTCAAGACCAGTTGCACAGTGGCAATAATTAAATTTTATTGAAATTAGTAGTAGAAATTACAATTTTAGTAACAGTACGCTAAATGGAGCAAGCTAGCTAACTGAATTTGATATGCTAACAGTAGCACATTCAATAGATATAGGGGCGGAGCTTCCCTGGGCGGTGCTTCCCTACCACAGACTATCCCTGCCGCGGGCCGCAGATAGACCTTATTGGAAGTAACTAGGCTACTTTTCTGTTGAAAAAAAATCACCACCTGCTGATTATATACAGTAATTACGTAAAGGCCAGTCACACAGTCAGTATGGCCGATCTGCGGCTCGCAACAGGGAAACTCTGCCCAGGGAACCTCCGCCCATATAGAACACCCTCCCCTTCATTCAGTTCGTTCCTCTGCGGCCCGCGGCAGGGAAGCTCCGTCCAGGGAAGCTTCGCTAATATAAAATGCTCCCCCTTTTCCAAACAATGGTTATCTATTTTTTAGTATCTGAGTTTAGATTTGTCATTAATTGCATTATACTGTATATGCCCAACTTTGTTACAATAAGAGATAATCTCACACTTCACGTGACAGTGCACCTTTCCAATTGTACCTTCTCCAACTCATAAAAAAACTACGTCAAGAGTTGTTTATAAACTCAAAAGAACTTTACATCATTTCTACTTTGCAGTACTTGAATTAAAAAAAACTAAAAAACAATTTAATAAATGTGCTGCTAGGAAAGTCACTCAGTTTGAATTCCATCACTGGGTGAATCAAGATTACTCCGTTTATTACCCATTGTATTTTTTTTTTTATTTTTTTTTTTTACATATTTCATCAAATCGCCCTCAATGTATATCTTCTGTGGGCGGATCTTCCCTGCCGGGGGCTGCAGATAGACCCTTCTCCAGACAGTATCGTTAAACCTGCTATAATCAGCTTAGCCAACAGTTGTTTTGAAATTAAATGTTCTTGTACCAAGTAATCATCTGATCAAGTCGTCAATGTTTTGTTATTATTAGTGACATAAAAATGATAGCTTGCATGTAATTAATTATTAATTCTGAAATTTCTGTGGAAATGTGAATATTTTCCTCTAGTTGGTTAGCGATGTAGTTAAAAAAAAATATGACCCCATATCGTATCATCGTCCACCGTCCACAATTATCCAAAATAGTAAGTAACTTATTATTTTGTACAATTATGGAGCGTTAAGATGCTTGACTTTTCTGAACTTGTTGAAAGTGGAACATATGCAAGACATCACCCCAAGCACACATCAGATCCACAATGAAATGGTTAATTGATCTCAAAATCAACATTTTGAAATGGCCATCTCAGTCTACACAGTGGGATCCCATTAAAAACTGTGGTTAGAATTGAAGAGGGCAGTCCATAAGAGCAGACCGAAAATATTTCAAGGATCTTTAAAGAATCTGTATTGAGGAATGTTCTTCAATTTAACCAATATCTTTTCATCTCTCATTTACAAAAAAAACTATAGGAAAAGGCTCCGTGCTGTAATCCTTGTAACAGGAGGGTGCACATAGTTCTAAAAACAATGGTACCAATTATGTTGACATTTCGTGTTTTGGAGCATCCATTTATAATTTGAAGAATGTGAAATGTTGGTTGGTTACCTTCAAATTATAAAATATGTTATATGTTAGAAAATGACAATATAGCACTTTACCCGTGTTTATCTCATACAGCCTTTTAGTCTATCTTAAAGTGCATGCACTAAGTCACTCAGGATAACAGCGTCTACTAAATGACTGAAATGTAAGTGTCTGATCCATATCATGGGCACTATTTGTTTTGGGGGGGACTGTACATCTGATTTTATATTTTGTAGTTCTATTTGTGGAATTACATTTTTTATCTCATTGCTGCCAGGTGGGGCGGCGCCCCAGCCGCCTTTATGGAAGCCACGCCCCCGCTTTAAAGGTAGAAATTTAGCGGGAAGAATTGAATCCTGTGTTTTACTATAGGTAACACACTAACCAGATATTTCCCCAATCACTGACATAAATTGATCAATTAACCACCAAGTAGAAAAGAAAAGCAGGGGCCTCGGTTGGTCCTGCGTTTTAATACGCTTCATCCGACATGCATATACGTCAGGGCTATTCAAATCTGGTCCTGCAGGGCCAAAACACTTCTGGTTTTTGGTTCTACCTGCTAGTTGATTGCCTTCACCTGGCATCTCAGGTCTGAATCAGTCCCATATTATTAGTAGAGGATAAAACCAGAAATGTTTCGGCTCTCCAGGACCGGAATTGAATAGCCCTGATATACACTATGGCATGGAGATGGATTCTATCTACACTTTCATTTAAAAAAGCGTGAAGACAAACACCTCCTCCGGAAAGTATTCAGACCCCTTCACTTTCTCCACGTTTGGTTATTTTATCAACTTAATTTGTAATTTATATTTATTTATTTACACACAATACCCCATAACGACAAAGCGAAAAACTTGTTTTAAAAAATGTATGCCTTTTTTTTTTTAATGGAAAACTTATCTCATGGTCATCAATACTCAGACCCTTTGCCATAAGACTCCTAATTGAGCTCATATGTATCATGTGTCCTTTGATCATCCTTGAGATGTCTCAAACATAATTGGAGTCCACCTGTTGCAAATTCAGTTGATTGGACATGATTTTGAGAGGCACATACCTGTCTACTATTTACTAAGAAGAAGAGAAAAGCGGAGGGTGTATTATTTCCATTAAACAAATCATTGCAATTCTTGTCAATCAGAGTACCTATTACACGAATTTGGTGTTGAAATACTTGTCAACGAAAACATTTTCTTAAGCAGAATTGAATGCAACCCAGCAGGACTTGAGAGCCAGACACCAGTTGTTGAGTAACCCTGATATAAATTGTCACGCGTCTCTGACTCCTCCTTCACCTCTTTTCCCCACTTTCTCTCTTGTTCTTTCAGGCAAAGAAATACACCTGCCCGCTTAAGTCGCCAGGTGTGCGCCCCTCCTCGGTCCGCCCGGGTACCATGCGCCACCCAACGCCACTGCAGAATGAGCCACGGAAGATCAGCTACAGCCGCATCCCCGACAGCGAAACAGAGAGCGTTGCCTCAGCACCCAACTCACCCCGCACGCCCCTTACGCCGCCGCCGGCCTCTGCCACCTCTAGCTCAACAGACGTCGGGAGCGTATTCGACTCGCCCCAGGGTCCCTCAAGCCCCTTCCATTCCAGTAAGCCCCTTCCATTCTTGGGGCAGTTGAGCTGGGGTTGGGGCAGGTGGGTGCAAGTGAAGAAGGGAGGGAGCTATTGAGAAAATGTGTGGGAGTTTATTAAACTCTGTTTCAAGATTTTGAAGTTCAGGGCTTTAGTTCCTTTTAAGGGGCAATCACTGATCGGAGATGAATACTGAAGGATAAGTGAAAGCAACGTTCCCAATTCTTCGCGTCAACCTTATTGAGCAGTTGATGTCAGAACAGTGGTACTCTAGTTCCCAGACAGTTCAGTCCACATTGACAGAATGTCTAGTGAAAGAATCCGTCAAACTTGACTTTTGACAAGGCCGTTCTTGCTTTATTTATACTCCTTTATTGTAATAAGAATGACACTGGTCAGAATTAAGGGAACATGTAGTCATCACAGTATAACACCATGTCAGTTAAACTTCAGGGATATCAATCTGTCCAGTTAGGAAGCATAAGTGATTGTGAATCAATATCACCTGTTTTGGTGCAAGTGAAAGTGACAACAGGTGCACTGAAGAGGCAACAGCAAGAAAACCCCCAAAAAGGGAAAGTTTTGCAGGTGGTGGCCACAGACAATTGCTCTCTCCTTATCATTCCTGACTGATTCTTCTCTAATTTTGCATTTTACTAGTGTGCTTGTCACTACTGGTAGCATGAGGCGGTACCTGCAGCCCATTCAGGTTGCACAGGTAGTCCAGCTCCTCCAGGATGGCACACTTATGTGCCGTTGCAAGGTTTGCTGTGTCTCCCAGTACAGTCTCAAGAGCATGGAGGAGATACCAGGAGTCAGGGCGTTACACGAGGAGAGCTGGACTGGGCTGTAGAAGCAGCAGGACCGGTATCTGCTCCTTTATGTGAGGAGGAACAGGAGGAGCACTGCCAGAGCCCAACAAAATTACCTCCAGCTGCCTACTGGTGTGCATGTTTCTGACCAAACGGTCAGAAACTGACTCCATGAGGTGGCATGAGGGCCCGACATCCTATAGTGGGACCTGTGCTCACAGCCCAGCACTGTGCAGCTCAATTGGCATTCGTCAGAGAACACCAGAATTGGCAGGCCCGTCATTGGCGCTACGTTCTCTTCACAGATGAGAGCAGTTTCACACTGAGCACATGTGACAGACGTGAAAGAGTCTTGAGAAGCCGTGGTGAACGTTATGCTGCATGTGACATCATCCAGCATGACTGGTTTGGCGGTGGGTCAGTGATGTTCTGGGGAGGCATATCCTTGGAGGGTTGCACAGGTCTGAATGCGCTAGCCAACAGTACCCTGACTGGTGTTAGGTACTGGGTTGAAATCCTCAGACACATGGTCAGACCTTACGCTGGTGCAGTGGGTCCTGGGTTCCTCCTGTAGCAGGACAATCCCCAGCCTCATGTGGCCAGAGTGTGTAGGCAGTTCCTGGCTGACGAAGGCATTGATGCCATTGACTGGCCTCACGTTCCCCAGACCTGAATCCAATTGAGAACATCTGGGACGTTACATATCGGTGTATCCGACGTCGCTAAGTAGCGCCACAGACTGTCAAGGAGCTCACTGATGTCCTGATCCAGGTCTGGGAGGAGATCCCCCAGGACACCATTTGCCATCTCATTAGGAGCATGCCCAGACGTTGGGAGTGCATACAGGCCTGTGGGGGCCATACACACTACTGAATCACATTGAGTTGCCGTGATGAAATTCACACAAGATGGAACCGCCTGTGATTTCAATTGTTTATTTTGAATTTTGGTGTGAGTTTGAATCCAGCTCTCAATCGTTTGGTGATTTTGGTTTCCGTTGTTACGTCATTTTGTTCTCTACGAATTACACAATGTACAGTAAAGATCTTTAATATATTTCCTTCATCGAGACCCGATGAGTGATTTAAGTGTCCCCTTAATTTTTTTGAGCAGTGTATTATGCTATAGTTTAGTATGTTTTTATAGACAATTACCTCCTTTTCATTATGAAAAAGCTGGCTCACAAATACAGTACGAGCCTGGTACAACAACCATTTTTATTAGGCTGTAGTCGGAGTGACTCGATCGTTTTGAGGTGAGCTCACTTAGTGAATTTGTGTATGACTGGTATACAATGAATAATATAATGAAGTGTTTGCTGAGCTGAAATCAAAGATGACAAATACTTTACTGAGTAAGATCACTCCCATAAAATGATACGTTTTACACAATAGCCTAGGCATATGGTTAGATCAGCGTTTACTCCTCGGAAAGAAGGAACAATGCAATATCTCAGAGGAGTCAGAGTGCAATTGAGTGTTATCTTTGTGGATTTTTCAGGGAAAACATAACTTGGCAAACTAGCCTTATCTATGTACAGACACTAACTCCAAACTTACTAACCCATTCTGCATTAACCTCTAATTCACATTATATCAGTAACTTCCCCATTTTCAGAACTCTTGCATGTGTGTGTGCACACTTGGGTGTGTGTTTTTGGGCAGGTACAGTGGATATAAAAAGTCTACACACCCCTGTTAAAATGCCAGGTTTTTGTGATGTAAAAGAATGAGATAAAGATAAATCATGTCAGAACTTTTTCCACTTTTAATGTGACCTATAATGTGAACAATTCAATTGAAAAACAAACTGAAATCTTCGAGGGGGAAAAATGAAAAATAAAAGCCTTACACTAACCTGGTTGCCTAAGTGTGCACACCCTCTTATAACTGGGGATGTGGCTGTGTTCAGAATTAACCAATCACATTCAAACTCATGTTAAATAGAAGTCATTACACACCTGCCATCATTTAAAGTGACTCTGATTAATCACAAATAAAGTTCAGCTGTTCTAATAGGATTTTCCTGACATTTTCTTAGTTGCATCTCAGAGCAAAAGCCATGG
>JACXGI010008412.1:0-33644 GCA_016801175.1 Esox masquinongy | reverse complement strand
GTCTCCCACCTCAGCTGTAGATCTCTGCAGTTCATCCAGAGTGATCATGGGCCTCTTGGCTGCATCTCTGATCAGTCTTCTCCTTGTATGAGCTGAAAGTTTAGAGGGACGGCCGGGTCTTCGTAGATTTGCAGTGGTCTGATACTCCTTCCATTTCAATATTATCGCTTGCACAGTGCTCCTTGGGATGTTTAAAGCTCAGGAAATCTTTTTGTATCCAAATTCGGCTTTAAACTTCTCCACAACAGTATCTCGGACCTGCCTGGTGTGTTCCTTGTTCTTCATGATGCTCTCTGCGCTTTAAACGGACCTCTGAGACTATCACAGAGCAGTTGCATTTATACGGAGACTTGATTACACACAGGTGGATTCTATTTATCATCATTAGTCATTTAGGTCAACATTGGATCATTCAGAGATCCTCACTGAACTTCTGGAGAGAGTTTGCTGCACTGAAAGTAAAGGGTCTGAATAATTTTGCACGCCCAATTTTTCAGTTTTTTATTTGTTAAAAAAGTTTGAAATATCCAATAAATTTCGTTCCACTTCATAATTGTGTCCCACTTGTTGATTCTTCACAAAAAATTACAGTTTTATATCTTTATGTTTGAAGCCTGAAATGTGGCAAAAGGTCGAAAAGTTCAAGGGGGCCGAATACTTTCGCAAGACACTGTAACAGAACTCCTGATCTGAGCTACCCCCAGTCCCTGTCCTACACAAACGGAAGAATACAGAGGAGACACAGGCAACTTTACCTCGGAGCCAACTGAACAGGGTCGTAGATAAGATAGGTTGGAGGCCTGGCGCCTTCGGTTGTGGCCATAATCACTTCTAAGAACAGGGCATGCTGACCTAGGTCTTCTTTTATATGTGGCAACCATGAACAGTCTAAAGCAATTTAAGGCCTAATCTAAAACAGTCCATTTACTACAGTTGATTTGCAGAATAATAGATAGAATAAGAATAAGATAATAAATTAATCTTTAACACATACGTCGGTCTCGGGTACATTATTTCTTTATTGGTCGTTTTTAAAATGTTGTATTTGTAATTATTCACATGCGACTGGCTTTTGTATGCTACTTTTTGCATGCTTTATCTAGTACAAAAATAATGTATATTACGTTCACTGTACTACATTGATACACATCAGTAAGTCAGTATACACGATGCCTGCTGACAATGAAGTGTGTAGAAAGCCTATAGCTGCGTATACCTTCCAACAAACCACTGGTAAGTAGTGAGTATACATGATTGCTGCTGACAAAAAAGTGGGCATATGCCGTATACCTGCTTATACCTTCCATTATATACTGGAAAAGAGACAACAATAAAATGTATACATCTAACCGTGTCAGGTGAAATGACACGTATGCACCTATGACAAAGGGCCTTGAAAATATCATTGCTAAAATACAGAGGTCCTGTGGGCCAAATTGCCCCAGGGTAAGGGTAAGTTGAAAGTAGTCAATGTGCAAGTTGAGCCATCTAGAGGTAAATTGACCAATCTCTTTTTTCCCCAAATAAACACAATTGCAAAGAGTTTATTAAGTCGAAGATAATCAATTTTTTCTCTCCTTTAGTTGCTCTTGTAATTTAATTTTGGCTAGAATATGTTATGGTTTCCCAGATACCTCAACTATATTCAATCAAATTTATTCATAAAGCCTTTTTTACATCAGCAGTTGTCACAAAGTGCTTTTACAAAACACCCAGCCTGAAACCTCAAGGAGCAAGCAACAACAATGTTGAAGCACAGTGGGTAGGAAACACTCACCTAAGAGGGGCCAAAATTTAGGAAGAAACCTAGAGAGGAACCAGGCTCAGTGGTGTGACCAGTGCTCTTCTGGTTGTGCTGGGTGAACATTTTAAGAGTACAAGTTGTAATAATTATTAAATGCATTTGGGTTGTGTCCAGAGTCTAAAAATCCTAAACCAGGTCAGAAGCTTGACCAGATAGACAAGGACTGGGACAACCGGGTGGAGGGGGGTGTTTATCAGACTGGCAGCTGGAATCGTTAAGTATATCACAAGCCAGGAGGACTTTGGACAGTAGCAGCAACAAGTCTTTAGAGCCTGGTACTCGGAAGGTGTGGGCCAAGACCTCATGTCCTCCTAAGTTTGAACGGAGCAGGAGACAACAACATTTAGAGAGTGCATTCCTTAGGTTTACAAGGTTTTACACTGGAGGAGAACTGACCCTACTCCCCCCAGCACATTAATATAGCAGCGTAAAACCTTGGCGCTGAGACACGGGGGTCCAGTGACACTGTGGCCCTATCCGGGGGAGGCCTCAGACTGTTCTACTGTATGTTAGAAATTATTGAGCTAATGTCTAATTCCATCCATGACACCACATTATTCAATGACAGATACATGCCACAGATGTACAAATGTTTCATGGTATGATAGCTTTTCTACAATAATAAGCAATTGAGGGCTAATCTTTTGCAATACAATGTTTTTGTACTGGACAATTCACCAATATGTATGATATATATTTCTAGACCTGGACAAATTTGCTTTGATTCAACAGTCATTGTACCTCACATGTAAAAAAAATTACTTTGACGCTCAAAAAAAGTAATATAAGGGTAAAAAAACGTACCAGTTTTCCCATGTGCCTTTGTTCACCACTGCCTGTTGGAAATGATGGGTTTTTCCTGAATATATTGTCACATGGCAAAAATTGTGTACAGTTGTCTAGATACAGGGTGTGGGTCAACTTACCCACTCTCCCTCTATTAGTGTGTCAAATTATGTGTATGTGTGTTTGTGGTTCAAAAAATGTTTCAGTCTCCCAAACCTCTTAGCATACTTAGGTCTCTAGTTCCTATAAATAGATTGCCTGGCTACAGAAACACCTAACTAGCCAATCTTTATGCAACACTTATTTATATGAAGCAAATTAAAGAGATGCAGAATAATTTAGGAGGTGTCTATGAGAGGGCGTAACTTCCAATTCAAAACATAAAACCAGTCGATTGTACATACCAACATTTAATCACAAAAATTGAACAGGCTCCAACACTCCACCCCTACTGCTAACTGCTCTATGGAGCCTGAGTACCATATTATTATGTCTTTGAAAAAAAAGTATATCCATAACGAATGTTCTTTTGAAGAGTGTGTATAGTATCCATCATAGAATAAACCTCAGTGTTGGTGAGTCAGTGTAGGTCAGTAGGCAACTTGGTCTTGGAAAGCCTAAATACTTACTGTTGAATTCTACATGCTACCTGAACTTGGAATTAGGCTCTGTTTTAAGGAGGATGAAATGTGTTTTCATTGTCAGTGGTGGTCCATTGTCAGTGATGGTCCATTTACATGTTTACAGGTAGTCACTCAGTTCATTTGTCAAGACCAGCTTGGTGCAATACCGAAGCGGTAGCACAAAGGCCTAGTGGACACAACACTTGACAATATTTAAATACATGTACATCCACATCACACAATCTCATTGCACTGCTGGTTGGAAATTGTGGACAAATATGGTTTAGTATGGTTTAGAAACAATACCTGCTCAAGAAACTGATGATGTATGCCACACAGAAAGAGTTGAGCTTTGACAAATGCATTCGGTTCATGGAGTCAGTCTAGTCAACCCTTTCCAGCTCATCGATATGCTGTCTAGCTGTCAACAGCAGCATGACACTGGTTGAAAGAGCCAGGGAGTCATAACTTAGTATTGATTAGTATCTTTGTATTAAATAGTATCTTAATCATTTCAAATGAGAAAAAGTAAAATGAGGATAGGTCCTTAGGATGTTTTTTTCCTCTATTTTCACTCAGCTGGAAGGGAGGCTAGGAGGGAGGACAGTGATACTGGTAGAATGTTTAGTTGTACAGGTCTCAGTGAGTCTGTGCCCCAAGGACCAGTGCCATGCACAGACATTTTAAGTGGCATGGGCCAAAATGACAAAAAAGGGCTCCTTGCATATATGCAGGCTTCAGAATAGACAATGGGCGCCATGTGCCCGTCGGTTTCCTCATGACTGTCAGCTTCCTCGATGTGCATTACACAGACGGACAATGCTTGCCCATCTGAGTGACGGCAGATAGAATGCAGGCACCGATAACCAATGGGCAAAAAAGGCACTTGTGGAATCTGAGTGGAGAAGGGCTGGAGCTCAAGCCCCCGTGAGGTCTGTCTGTGCACTTGCCTGCCAAGGATAGATTGTTTGGCACACTCCTCTCCATTTCTCTGTAGGTGAGGGCTTTTTTTACTGAAGCAGGTTTGAAAATTAGTTTTTCTTTTGTTATTTGTGGTTTAATTCTGCTCTGGGTGTTATTTGGGATTTCGTCTTGTACTTAAGGATAATTTCACAGAATTAAATAGTGAAAATAAAAACCCTTCAGCTATTTAAACAAATGCTTCAAACTGCCTAATGAGACAGGCAGGCCTTTGAAAGTAATGTTCTTCAGCCAAGGCACCAATATTCCAAATTTCAGGAGGCTGTCTAAACAGTACGCAATTTTTTTTTGCAAAATAGTAAAACTGACCAAAACAGAAGTGATACAGGAAGGAGGTACTTTTCTATGGTTTTATGCATGAAACAACACAAATCCTCATTTCAAAAAGCACCTCAGCCTTTCTGTTAATGTTTTCCCACAAAATGTCACATTGGAAATGAATGGAGTTATTTATTAATCCAACTCCAAGTATATTTTTTATAGAAATAACAGACTCATGATAATTATGTTCTAATTTAGTCAAGAAGATAGTTTTTGATTGTTGGTGAGATGCTGATGGAACAGTAGCCTGGGCAAGTAAAAAAAAGATAACACAAACAGATGAGAATTAAATACATAGAACAAATTGACACCGCATCCTCACACCTGTCAAACTTGCCCTGCTCCTCCACCAAGAGACAGTTAGGTCCAGAAATGATGGGAATTAAATATACAGAACAAATTGACACCGCATCCTCACACCTGTCAAACTTGCCCCACTCCTCCACCAAGATAAAGTTAGGTCCAGAAATGATGGACACTGACACAAGTTTTGTTGTTTGGCTGTTTACCAAAATATATTCAGGTTATAGTTAAATAATGAATATGGGCTTAAAGTGCAGTCTCTCAGCTTTAATTTCAGGATATTCACATCCAAATTGGAGGAAGAGTTTAGGAATTACAACACCATAATATGGAGCCCCCTCTTTTTCGAGGGACCAAAAGTAATTGGACAATTGATTCAAAAGCTGTTTCATGGACAGGTGTGGGTTATTCCTTAGTTATTTCTTCATCAATTAAGCAGATGAAAGTTCTGGAGTTGATTCCAGGAGTGGCATTTGAAAGCTGTTGGTGTGAACTCACAACATGCGGTCAAAGGAGCTCTCAATGCAAGTGAAACAGGCCATCCTTAGGCTGCAAAAAAAATCCATCCGAGAGATAGTAGGAACATTAGAAGTGGCCAAATCAACAGTTTGGTACATTCTGAGAAAAAAAGAACGCACTGGTGAGCTCTGCAACACAAAAAGGCCTGGACGACCACAGAAGACAAAAGTGGTGGATGATAGTAAGTTCCTTTCCATGCTAAAGAAAAACCCCTTCACAACATCCAGCCAAGTGAAGTACACTCTCCAGGGGGTAGGCATATCATTATCCAAGTCTACCATGAAGAGAAGACTTCACGAGAGCGAATACAGAGGGTTCACCACAAGGTGCAAATCATTCATAAGCCACAAGAATAGAAAGGCCAGATTAGACTTTGCCAAAAAACATCTAAAAAAGCTAGCCCAGTTCTGGAACAGCATTTTTTGGACAGATGAAACTAAGACCAACCTGTACCAGAACGATGCAAAATTTTCTGGACGGCGCTTCACTTTACAGATGGACAATGACCCAAAACATACTGCGAAAGCAACCCAGTTTTTTAAGGAAAATAGGTGGAATATTCTGTAATGGCCAAGTCAATCACCTGATCTCAACCCGATCGAGCATGAATTTAATTTGCTGAAGACAAAACTAAAGGCAGAAAGACCCACAAACAAACAACAACTGAAGACAGTTGCGGTAAAGGCCTGGCAAAGCATCACAAAGGAAGAAAACCAGCATTTGGTGATGTCCATGTGTTCCAGACTTCAAGCCGTCATTGCCTGCAAAGGATTCTCGACAAAGTATTAAAAATGAACATTTTATTTATTATTGTGTTAATTTGTCCAATTACATTTGAACCCCTGAAATAAGGGGATTGTGTATGAAAATTGTTGCAATTCCTAAACGTTTCATACAATATTTTTGTTCAACCCCTTGAATTAAAGCTGAAAGTCTGCACCTCAATTGCATCTCGGTTATTTCATCCATTGTGGTGGTGTACAGAGCCAAAATTATGAAAATTGTGTTAGTGGCCAAATATTTCCGGACCTAACTGTACATACTGCCAGTGTTCATAACTCACTCTAACCTCACTCAATTTATTCTATATATAGAGAATGTACCCAGCAAATTGACCAGTATGACTGGGATTCTAGTTTGGGGTTTAGTTAAATAGAGGAATGTCATCCCCGTCTACAGTAGAGACATTTTATTAGTGTCTTTAGTGTTATAACCATTTCAACATAAGACCTTAAGGCTTGAGCAAGAGGTTAAATGGCTAGAGGAAAAATTATTGGCAATATTACACAACCCTGTCTCGTTCCCCTGATTACCATCTTTGACCTCCAAAAAAACAACAAAATATATCCGCTTCAACTGGAGACTTCAACTTTGCCCTGTATTGGGCAGCGATAGAGATCGGTGAAACCTACAAATACTTTAACAGGGAGAGCCACGGAACAGATAGACGGGCGTTTTATTAACAAAAATGAAGGCCATTTTATGACAGTAATGGAAGAGGAAGTGGCAAAAACTGGGAAAACCACTGGGGCTAAGTGAAGCAGAGTTGTTTGCATCAGCGTCATGGTGGTTTTCGAGGTATAGGGAGTATGGTCAAAAACGTCAGGGCAGGGTAGCACAGAGATACAGTACATTCTGGCTTCTGCCTTCTGTAGGTTCTCATTCGCTGGCTCTTCTAGCTACCTCTGAACGGTTATGGGGACTTTCCAACATTTTCCCCTTAGGGTGACAGTGATGCAGCAGGCGGGGGTGAGTTTGTGTCACAATACCTTGGTATATGGCTGGACTGCTCCCTCCCAATACCCATGACCAAACTTAAAGTCTAAAGTTCAATGAAGAATTGGGTTTCCTGTTTGGCAATAAAAGGTGCTCAATAAATTAGATGTACACTGAACAAAATTATAAAAGCAACACTTTTGTTTTTGCCCCCATTCATCATGAGCTGAACTCAAAGATCTAAGACTTTCTCTATGTACACAAAAGGCCTATTTCTCTCAAATATTTTTCACAAATCTGTCTAAATCTGTGTTAGTGAGTACTTCTCCTTTGCTGAGATAATCCATCCACCTCACAGGTGTGGCACATCAAGATGCTGATCAGACAGCATGAGTATTGCACAGGTGTGCCTTAGACTGGCCACAATAAAAGGCCACTCGAAAATGTGCAGTTCCATCACACAGCACAATGCCACAGATGTCGCAAGTTTTGAGGGAGCCTGCAATTGGCATGCTGACTGCAGGAATGTCCACCAGAGCTGTTACCCGTGAATTGAATGTTCATTTCTCTACCATAAGCCGTCTCCAAAGGCGTTTCAGAGAATTTGGCAGTACATCCAACCGGCCTCACAACCGCAGACCATGTGTAACCACACCAGCCCAGGACCTCCACATCCAGCATCTTCACCTCCAAGATCATCTGAGACCAGCCACCCTGACAGCTGCTGCAACAATCGGTTTGCATAACCAAAGAATTTCTGCACAAACTGTCAGGAACCGTCTCAGGGAAGCTCATGTGCATGCTCGTCGTCCTCATCGGGGTCTCGACCTGACTGCAGTTTGTCATCGTAACCGACTTGAGTGGGCAAATGCTTACATTCGATGGCGTCTGGCACTTTGGGGAGGTGTTCTATTCACGGATGAATCCCGGTTTTCACTGTACAGGGCAGATGGCAGACAGCGTGTATGGCGTCGTGTGGGTGAGCGGTTTGCTGATGTCAACGTTGTGGATCGAGTGGCCCATGGTGGCGGTGGGATTATGGTATGGGCAGGCATGTGTTATGGACAACGAACACAGGTGCATTTATTGATGGCATTTTGAATGCACAGAGATACCATGACGAGATCCTGAGGCCTATTGTTCTGCCATTCATCCACAACCATCACCTCATGTTGCAGCATGATAATGCACGGTCCCATGTTGCAAGGATCTGTACACAATTCCTGGAAGCTGAAAACATCCCAGTTCTTGCATGGCCAGCATACTCACCGGACATGTCACCCATTGAGCATGTTTGGGATGCTCTGGATCTGCGTATACGACAGCGTGTTCCAGGTCCTGCCAATATCCAGCAACTTCGCACAGCCATTGAAGAGGAGTGGACCAACATTCCACAGGCCACAATCAACAACCTGATCAACTCTATGCGAAGGAGATGTGTTGCACTGCGTGAGGCAAATGGTGGTCACACCAGATACTGACTGGTTTTCGGACCCCCCCGGACCCGTCCAATACAGTGAAACTGCACATTTTAGAGTGGCCTTTTATTGTGGCCAGCCTAAGACACACCTGTGCAATCCTCATGCTGTCTGATCAGCATCTTCATATGCCACACCTGTGAGGTGGATGGATTATCTCTGCAAAGGAGAAGTGCTCACTAACACAGATTTAGACCGATTTGTGAACAATATTTGAGAGAAATAGGCCTTTTGTGTACATAGAGAAAGTCTTAGATCTTTGAGTTCATCTCATGATAAATGGGGGCAAAAACAATAGTGTTGCGTTTATAATTTTGTTCAGTGTAATTTACCATGCATGTCATAAGCTTTGTCAACAGCTTCATCACTCATCATTGTGACCAGTATACTGGTTAACTGGCCCTCACTACATACACATCACCAGACTCGGTGAGTCTGGTGATGTGTATGACCAGACTCACCAGACTCGGTACCAACTTATTTAAAAAATAATAATAACTGGCCAATGCCCTCTCCATCTCAGGTTACTCATTAACATCTGCTATTCCAATAGTAACATGCTGTCAGGTAGATTCCTCACACTAGTCACTCCTAAAACTTACACTTTCTTTGGTTGTCATTCATTCAGTTTTTCACTACCAATGACTGGAATTAATTGCAAAAGACCTTACATTTTTAACCTAAACCTTCTAAAAACAAACTTAAGCTG
The DNA here is from genome assembly GCA_016801175.1 of Esox masquinongy. Taxonomy (NCBI): domain Eukaryota; kingdom Metazoa; phylum Chordata; class Actinopteri; order Esociformes; family Esocidae; genus Esox; species Esox masquinongy. Next base: position 24,404 of record JACXGI010008412.1, on the reverse strand, counting down.
CTATCTAACCAATGCACTTTGCCAAACTTTGTCAATATGTGTCTTGGTTCTTATAGTACAATGTCCTCCATAAGTGTCTTGAACTAGGACTATGCATAAAATTTAATTTCTAAATTGTAAACCCAATACATACACAAACAACCAAAAAAATATTGCAAATCTATACTACAGACATTTATTGTAGATCAAAAAGATAAAACAAAAGCTTACTATCCCAGTTACAGAGGGCATGTCTGTGTCCAAGATGGGATGGCCTTTTTATAGACGCTACACTATTGCGACTAACCAATCACTACATCCCCAATTGCTAATAGACAACCAGATTCACCACCTTTTTTTTTTATTCACAACCAAAATATAATTTAATGAAACTTCTTCCAGAAAACAGATTCATTCACAAACAAAATGTAACTTAATGTTAATTATTACAGATAGTCAATGTATTGAAATCAAAGGATTGACCAGTAGCCTAATACATGTTTTATATAGGCGAGCGAAAATATAAAACTTGGAGGTAATTTTAACAAGTTGTTAAAGTTGCAGTCTGGGACTTTTGTGAATATGAAAATGTATTTTTAAACCTCCCATTTTGGGCTGGATGTGTAAGCCTAACGCTGTTTATCTGTGCATAAGTGGAATCACTATCATACGTGTTAGCCATGAAATTCCAACTTTAAAAGTGAGTGGTTTTGATGACATAGGACACAAATTGGTGCTTACAGACAGACTGAATCTTTTAGAAAACGTTTTTTCAACAAAGAGATTCTTAGAGGACATAACGGGTGAAAAACGTTCAATCACCATTGAAAGTGTCCACCATATTATTGAAGTCAAGTTGGTGGGGCTTGCAATCTAATTAGCTGGTTCCTCCAGATGATGTGGTTGGTCATGTGATTACAACTCAGGTTCATGTTCAGTTGTGTTTGTCAACAGAAACTCCAGAAATTGAGCAAAAATCCAAAACAAATCTACATCTGAGGCATGTTTGCTTTTCAGAATGTAAAAACATCTCCGTCAACTCCAACCATGTAATCAGGAGGGATTAGCCATTGACATGTACCAAAATTCATGACTTTAACAGTAACACAGCCTCCCTGGGGCTGCCCCTGCCGGAACAGAAGCTATTATGGCACCGGACCCAGGTGAGACCTTCTTTCATCTCTATAGGCTAAACTTGTGAACATACTGTAAGAAAAAAAAACTGTTTAGGATTAAGTTCAATCAACAGCCAACTAAAATGTTTGTTGTAATCTAACTTTAATGAAATTGAAGATGGTAAGTTTAATAAGCTGCCAATTAAAATGTTTGAGGTTATCTAACTTGATAGAAATTGTAAATCAGGCACATCAGGTAACCTGCCATTAATTAGCCTTATGTTAACATCAACAGCTGGCAATGATTAATTCTTTATTAAACTCTACATCAGCCTGTACATGTGTAAACTTATTGGATTTCCCACTGACATCAGATATCATACTTCATGGGTGGAATTCCCCAAAAACTCTGGATATGTCAATGCCCCCCGTGTCTATTATTTCAATGGGTGATAAGTGAAGTTTGTGTTGACATACCCTCCATCCAAACTTTCAACCTCTTTCAGCAAGTCAATAGAGCTTTACACTTGTGAAGCTAAGACTGCCCACAATGCACCAGGATCACTGCTTTAGCCATGGAAACTCTCACAGCAAAGGCATACATTTAAAACCTAAATTTAGAGGTTTCTTGAATTTGGAGGTGTATAGCCCTCTGCTGGCTGAGTTGGCATTTTACACATATACATAAGTTGCTGGAAAAGAAGTTGTTGCTTTTTAATGATGAGCCTTTTATTCAAGATATTGAATAAAAAATAATCACTGCCATCTGGTGATGTTAGCATTGGATTTACACATGCCTGGTTATCTGTAGTGACAAGCTAATAAAAGGTTATTTCTGAAAGGAGTTGAATGTAAGATTCCATCTGCCACAGAAGTTGTTAGCTCTATTCTAAATGTGGAAAAAAAAATTGTATTTCTATTGGACAAAGGCAGGTAACCATTCCCCATTGTGTTCCTAGAGTAAATGGTGTTTCCAAATGTTAACACCGGTCTGCAAATAATGAATACATCTCAGTTCTATGCACAATGTCAAGGAAGTTATTGTAATTTTGACACCCTTATCTTATTAGTCCATGTGCCTCCTCTCCTTTCCGTGTCACCTCTTTTCTCCATTAACTGTATTGATTTGTAACGTAACCAGGGTTGTGTCAATTTCAGCATGTACAAAGAAATTCTAATTCTCCTCAATGCTTTTAAAATTATAACAATGTGGGATTGGAATTCATTTAACTTCCTAAATCAAACTGGAATCAAAATTGAATTGACCCCAACCCTGAACAAGACTGGTGAAAGCATGAAGGACAGAGAAAAGAAAATGATTTTAAGAAACGTGGTGTAAGGAGACACGGGGGCTTATCCTGTTCTCTTAAAACAATCTGAGTGAAGGAGAGGAAATAAGGAGAAAGAATGTTGAGTTCACTTTTCACCGCTTAAATGTTCCAGTTGATTGAATCTTCTCCACCCTCCTGTGTCTAAGCTTCAAACGTTTCCTCCTTCAACGATCCTCCTCAACAGTGTGGCAAGTCCACCTTTAGAGATCTGCAATGGTGTCTTCTCCTCCTTGTTCTCAATGTAGATGCTGGCTCCATTCTCCACCAGGAGTTTAGCTGCCTCCACACGCTCTTCATCACATGCCAGGTGGCTGGGGAAGGAACACAAAGATGGAGCATGACTTGAAGAGTATAAAGAGTGCAGAATACAGTTTCCACAAACACTTTGTTTTTCTCTTTGTTGACTTAACCAATAACCCCTCAGTACTTACAGTGCAGTGTTTCCCTCACAGTCCTGAATGTTGGTGGAGGCACTATGCTCAAGTAGGAGCTGGATCAGACGGCTGTTGCCCTTGGCTGAGGCTCTGTGTAGGGGAGTAGATTCCAGCTTATCTGTGACATTCGGGTCCGCTCCACTCTCCAACAACAGGAGGGCAATCTTTAGAAAAAACACACCACATTAATAACCAGCGTGCTTAGAAAGGTAAAGGTAATGCTGTCTGCTTAGCCACAGAATTATGGTAGCAGATGGACATACACTGTAGTTGATTCTACTAGCCACAGTACTAATCCACTTGATATTGAGTTAATCAGACTCAGTTGAGTGTCCATCTGACACTGTGGACCAAGTGTCGATACCTACCTCATATCGGTCCTTGGAGGCAGCGTAGTGCAGAGCGCTGCAGCCATTCTGGTTGACTGAGTTTAGCTGGGCTCCTTTGTTTATCAGTGACTTCACTATTTCCTCTCTGCCAGCTGATGCTGCAATGTGGAGGGGGGTCCAACTAGCCTTGAGACGACAGACAAAATCCATCTCAGATTGACATGGTAACTAGAATTACAACCCTGTTTCCAAAAAAGTTGGGGCGCTGTGTAAAATGCAAATAAAAACAGAATGCAATGATGTGCAAATCATTCATCTCTATATTTAATTGAAAATCGTACAAAGACAACATATCAAATGTTGAAACTGAGAAATATTATTGTTTTTGGAAAACTACATACTCATTTAGAATTTGTACTATTTGCTATTAAATATAAGGTTTAAATGATTGGCACATTATTACATTCTGTTTTTATTTCCATTTTACACAGCGTCACAATTTTTGGGGAAACTGGGTTGTAGAATAAAAGTAGTGGGTAAAGACTAATGATTCTCATATAACAAAGAGGCCCAGACCTTTTAGCAGTGGCCATAGAAACAGACTGTGTTCGAATATAGGGCAGATTACCAAAGAATAAACTACCCATTCTATCAATGCTGCTACAATATAGTTGACAGTAAATAAACTGAACATATACGCACTCAAAAAACTACAATGCAAAACATATACAAATAATAATCAATTAATTAGCGCAATATTTGGAAGTATTTACATCATCTTGCAGGTTGACATCCACCCCCAGATCCAGCAGGAACTCTACGATCTTGATGTGTCCAGCCGAGCAGGCCCAATGGAGAGCGGTTCTCTGGTCCTGGATTACAGCACAGGCAACGATTGGAGTAAAGCGTGAGTTTATAGAAGAACATGTAGTGTATCGGTTAAGAAAGGATAACGGACAGATACTGACTGGAGCAGCTTGGATATGTATTCTAAGTGATAATTTACCTGGTCTCTTTTACATGCGAGCGATTTATCCGTTAGAATGCATTTCTTTAATTTGTCAAATTCACCAGTGAAGGCCAAATTACAGACTTCCACATTAGAAACTGTTTGTTCCGTCATGACAGATAACAACTCACTAAACTGAACATGAAAATGACTCAGGAAATTGAGGTTTTATTTCCGGGATAAATGTGAGGTTCATAACTCAATTTCAGATTAAAAGCTTTCGGTGGGGTTGAGCTGCCGTGCTGAGGACCTGCAATATCTAAAGTAGGCTAAATAAATTATGCACATAGTGATCTTTATAAGAAATAAATAAATTAGCCATACATATATTAATACAATAAAAGAATGTTGGATAATTTATGTATATAAATAATGGACATGAATTGTATTATTTATTCATCTATTTATGGCTGCATCCATTATTTTCTAATGAATTTATGTGTACATCATTTATTTTTGGATTGTATCTTTAGCTTGTATGGCAAGCCAAGTTAATATTTAGTCCCTGGAATATTCTAATCATAATTTAAAAGCAAGTAATTCTCATTCTTAAATTACTAGTAGCTATTCTGATGGTTACTAGTCACTTTTTCAGTTTTACTAGTAAAAGTTGATTAACTAGAACTTATTCATTAGCTCAGAGTAACTATTCCAGTGTAGAGTGTAACTTGATTATGACAAAATTCCGAGGAACACATTTTGAAATACCTTGCAATAGGTTTGGTTTACCATACTGCAGTCTCGGTTTAATAATAGTTAGTTCAACACATTTTAATAGTTAGTTCAACACAATACTTTTACTCAAAAAAAATTTCCTCTCTAAAAAAGTGGATGTGTTATGTTAAGGCTTCCCTGCAATTGTATATAGAACATTTCTACAAAAAATTAAATCAACAATTTGTTGAAATTACTTGAAAGTTGAAGAAATGCAGGATATATATATATGAATATTCAAATATATTTTCAAACATATTCCCTCACTTACCCTCGGTGATATTTTGTGTTTTCTCAATAAATATAAAAGGGGTTTTCTTAAACCAGGGACCGTCTTACCTCATCCTCGCCAGTTTCCTTCAATTCACTTGCTACGTTCACGGATGAGACTGCTATTTTGAAGGAACAGAATATTTGACAACCGGAAGTGTTTACGCCTTAATCGTAAATACCATAGAATAACTGCAAAGCCGCGTTTTCATGAACATTGTGCTTCTGAATTCGCAACCGTTGGTTTTTGATATATCATTCATATGTAGAATTTGGCTGTTCATCCTAAACATTTGACGACGAGGAAAGACGACCAAAGCTATGGCTACTGGAGTTGTACGTTTGTTATCTAAGCTAACACAGTAACAAGCTAGCTAGCCTCTGATATACTACTTCGCGTTATCCTATTTATTGCTGTGCAGTACTACTTCCACCGAATAATGTAGCAACAATGTGTCTGTATTTAACTGTGTTGGTTACAACGCTAGGCTCACACGTTTAGGGGACGTTACATGTTGTAAAACCAAAAATTAGACCATAGGTCTTCAACCCTCTCTTGGGGACCCCCCAGTCATCTCACAGTTTAGTTTTAGCCATGAACTAGCTCACCTGATTCAACAGGTAAGGGCTTGTTAATTAGTTAAGTTGATTCAGGTGTGCTAACTCTGGGATACATCTAATAAGTGATGGCCATTCGAGGCTTCATTACCGTTCTTCTAGCAGCAGGATATTATGCCAGCAGCGCTAACTCAGATTTACTTTTTAAAAATAAAGGCCATCACTGAACTAGATAAGGCGATATAGTTAATCTAGTTTGTCTTTTTATGTTTAATGTCCGTTCCAATGTTGTTGTCTGTTATTTTTACATACTAGATTAACTAAATGGCCCTATATAGGGTTGGGGGTGGGGGGACGTTAAATATTTAACGTCGTGTTTATAAAGAGACGCGACCATATGTCACTTTTCAATAGATAGAAGCAGCTCCATTCCCATCGTAGAGTTGAAATACTAGCCCGGTCAAGAGTATAGATAATGAATTTCTTAAACTCATCAGTTGATTTTTCTTGATGGGTGAACGTGTGTTGGTACTTTAAATACTGCCGCGAAAGCATGTGGCTTTCGCAGTATCATGTGCACTATGTCTTGTGCGCTTTGGAATTTAAATCATCTGCTTTGACTATTGCCCCCATTACTAATAATAGTAATATTTCTATGTTTAGTCATGTCGTTTTAAAGGCTGTCATGAACCGCGTCCCCAGGATATTGCGCTAAGCGAATTTGGGCGAAGTGCCTGTGACGAGATTAGGCTGTCATTCAAAATCACACCATCTCATTTGTCTCTAATTAAGGATTTCAGGAGCCACGTTGACGCATCATGTAGGTATTCAGAGGAGTTCACCAACATCTATTATGACTGTATGGACAAGAAAAGGAGGGTAGGTACTGACTCTGTGGTGAGTTTTCTTTCTTTCTTTAAGGGGAAGGCAAAACAGGTATAACTTACTAAACCTACCCCAACATTCCTACCTTGGAACAGACTTCTTTGTGAGCATTTTTAAATATCTCAACAGTAGCTAGATGGCTAACTCCCTAATGTTTTGATCTCGATCCAGACCTTGACAAGGCTCTACCTGGACAAAGCGACCCTTGTTTGGAATGGGAATGCAGTGTCAGGTCAGGCTGCTCTTGGGGAGTTCTTTGAGTCACTTCCCTCCAGCGAGTTCAGTGTTCAAACTTTGGACTGTCAGCCAGTTCATGGTGAGGTTGTCTTGCACAATTATATTGCATTTATTGATTCTTCCAGGTACTATTACATAATATTGCATGTGTTATGCAACATGGGAACATATATTGAACCATAAAATACAAATTAAAAATGGCAATGATATTACTGTATTGTATTCTAATCACTTCAGCCTTGTTTGAACTTCAGTATAAGAGATGGGATGTAATCCTTTAAGTTTAAATAAGGCATACATAACTCCCTTATGTTCCTGTACAGAATTGGCAACTCAGGGCCAGACCACGCTGTTGGTGGTGACGGCAGGACAGGTGAAGTTTGACGGACACAAGCAGCGCTATTTCAACCAAAACTTCCTTCTGACGGCCCAGGCTTCACCCACAAGTGACCAGCCTGTCTGGAAAATCGCAAGTGACTGCTTCCGCTTCCAGGACTGGAATAGCTGAGGTCTCCTTTACAGTTTTCAGGGTTATATTCTTTAGTGGCCACACAAGAGTTTCTTATTGGACAGTTTTTTTTGGTGCCTAAAGAATACAACCTATATTTAGGATTTGTATTTAAGTAGGATGTACCAGTTTTATTGTTTGTAAATCTTCCTGACTTGCCTCCTTTCATTGAGAAGTTACTATGTTAATGATAGTACCGTGTGCCTAAAATTCTTTTTTGTAATAAAATACAGTCTGAAGTACAAAACAATTTTTATTCACAACAATGTCACCCTTAGCATGTGACTTCCAGACCAAGTTTTATACAAAGTACTCTGAAACACATTGGATATGACTTCAAAATGTTCATTAAAGACCAGCGTTTTGTCATTGTGACAACAAAACATCCTTTAACATTATTGCAAATATTCGGGTAAAAAATAAATTCTCTTACCCATGTTTTAATTCAGTTAAACTGATTCACAGAACGATTGTAAAGTTTAGTTCCCATTTTGACTGGGAATTACACTGGGGGCTAAAACAGCCTATTGACTGGAATTTGCCCTCTTTGGAATCAAGATATGGTGCACATGAGGATACAGTATGAAGACTGAATAGAACTTTTGAAATCAAGACAACATTTGACAAAGCAAAATACATTATACCAGTTTGTATATTCCTGGACAAATAATTTATTAAATATCTGCTAGTCTAAGTTTCCTGAGTGACAGGTTTGGTGCTACATGCAAAATGATTTAACCAAATGTTTGATAGGGAAAGGTACAGAAAGAAAATAAATTAAAAAAGTTCAATTCTTGACCATTCTACCAGAATCTTCCTTCAACAAAGACTCTGGGGAATCAGGGCACTGGAAGGCATAGTCATGTTACTGCTTTTATCTAACCGCCATGCTCTCATTAACTATTGTACATGTCAGTGACCAAATCCAATGTGCTTTGTATTTACACAACACATCTTCAAAAGTACTTTCGTTGCAAAACGAGTATTAAGAGCTTCGGCTGGAAGATAAGGTAAGCTCTGACAAAGGATTTCATTTTCTCAAAATATGCTAAATTTGTGTTACCTAATATAGGGGACTGCTCTATTCCCAATAAATAATTTCACATTTACAGTTCAGAAAAGATTTTCTTTTCCTAGTAATAATAATAGTAATGAAGATCAGAACTGAACATGATTGAGTGCAATTCACCTCTTTCCTCCCAAGTACATTATTAGCACAAATAACTGGCTAATAGGGATATTCTTTATATACACACAAAGAATTTCTCTATTGAACAACAATCCCCTCAATTATACCCGCTTACCTTCTGTAGAGGATTTTGACTAGGGTCCATGAAGCCCTTGTCAAAAATAGTGCACTATATAGGGAATAGGAGTTTCACAAGACAACAGCAGATTCAGCAATATAACTGGCTCTGTCTGTGGCTCAATCAACTCAATTAACAGTGGAATGTTGGCAAGGTTGACTTTGTTCAGGGGCAGCAAACCCTCCTTTATTACAGCTAAGGGTTTGCCGGCCTTTAATCCAGCACAGCCTCAAACAACAAATTAAACTGATCTGTTGCTTGTAACCAAGGTCTACGTCCCAAATGACAGCCAATTCCTCACATAGTGCACTATTGACTACAGAGCCCTGTCCTAGTAGCCATTGTTGAAAGTGGTGCACTATAAAAAGGTACACAGAATGGGCCCTTCACACCAGGCATTAGGTAACACTGACAATAATTACATTACTTTCCTCCATACATCCTTTCAATGTGGTGTATATAGCGGTTCTTCAACTCTTTCCTCTTCAGCTTGAATGCATCAGTCACCAGGCCGGTCTCAGGGGTCCAGGGTTCAGGACTCAGGTGGACCTTCTCTGGGATCTCAAACTGCTGTAGTTTAACTAGAGAGAGGATAAGAAAGAGCACATTACAGCCTGACACTTGTTTCTTTGCCTTTACTTGCTGTATGGCAAATCTCTCAGTTTCTTGGAGGAATGCCTGCCAGTCACATCATATTCCTCATTGATTTAATTGACACATCAGTCATAGAACTGGAGATAGGTAGAAATGCATCTTTTCTACATAATAATTACTGGATGATCTTCTCTGATGTTTTTATGAACTTCTTAATACCATTTTCACACATTTCTAACTACAAATCATAAACCTTGACATTTCAGTTTGCTTTACCTACTTAAACATTTTTTTTTTTAGGAGTGTTCATTAAAATGATGGGAGTAGCTGAATGACCAGATGCTTTTAAATCACACAATTGTTTCCAATAGCCCCAATGTTTCCTAAAATAGAAATGGAATTGGTTGATCGACCATATTATGACTACATTAAAACAATTGAATGTGTTAGGGTAGTAGGAAGAAATAATTAAAAATTGTTGTTTTTAAAAAGCAGTGGACAATAATTTTAAGCGATCAGTCCCAAGGCCAATCTTTATAGGTTTTAAACTCTTACTGCTCATATTAATGACCTTAATTGGAATAATTCAATGCAGTACTAGACAAACAGCACTTGCCTAGCCATGTTTGACCACCCTCGTGAGAGTTAACAAGCATTTTGGTAGTGCTTGGTATGAGCACTGGATGCAAGCCAATCCATCAGTTGTTGGAATCTATTCTCAACTTCAGTTGGTTACTCGTGCTGCAAATTCACTTGGAACTTGCTTTCGTCCCACACAGGGGCATTGACAGAATTTCTTCCCATGGAAAAAAAAAAAAACGACTGGACCCCTAACAGAAGTCAGAATATTTCAGATTAAAATAACATACTGAACAACGTGTTATTACAAGTAGTAATTGTAAGCGTCGGCTGCTCTATACTACAATTGTGCAGATTCTAGTTTCCACCTTCACCCTTTGTCTATACCAAGAGTATTGCAACATTTTTGGTTCCTAATTGTTAACAAAGGCTGTCTGTGTCATGAGATTTTTATGATGCTTTATTGTAAATAACTACACAATTGGTGACCTATTTTTTAATATATGGTATTGTAGTCAGTTTTAATGAAGAAATTACCAATTTCTTTTACATTAAAGAATGTATTACCAATTCTTAACCCTCTTCTGCCCTGCGCATAATTCCTAAATATGCTTAAATAACATACCCAAAATAAAAGAAAATCCTGAACTATGTGGATTGCAGGCATTAAGGTGTTACATACAGAAGACAAGAATCTGTAAAACTGCAACTGTAGTGTCAAGACATTGTGGACATTCCTGAATAAGTTCAACAGAATAAGTTCAACCATAGCAGAAAATACTGAAACAGGATTTTGCTCATCTCCGGGCAGGCTTGGGTAGAACAGGTTAAGGCATTTGTAATGTCTTTAAAGTTAGATATGTTAGCTAACTGGTTTTCCATTGAAAGGATGGCGTGTTCAACCTGTCTTGGCACATTGTAGATCTTAAACAGTTCTTTATCAGTTTCAGCGTACTGAAGAGACATTCACCTTCAGCAACTGTTACAGACATTGTATAGAAGACTGCAACGCAAACCTCCCCCTGCAATGTAAACCTCCCCAAAAATGTTTTGTAGCTGAATCTTGTGGATGGCATACAGGAGCTCTACAGGAAAAACATCTGGAAAAAAAGTGGCACCATATATCGTCTTTAGATGTTGCACTTCATTTTCAAATCCATCAGTGAGATATTTGGAGTACTTGTTTCTCAGTTTGTGGCAAGAAGTAATTTTCCTACATGTAAGTATTGGTGAAAACTCCTTGCATATAGCTGCAATCGTGTGGAAGTGCATGTCTAAATTACAGATTATCCTATCCAGAGCCACATAAAACACTGTTGGGAAATCCAGTGTCTGACTTCTGTTCATTTGCCATGTCATCTGCAGTCTCATCAGGGAAATGGTTTTTTGGAAATGCGTTTTCTGGCAGCTCCTCTATTCACTATGAAACAGAGCAATTACACCCATTTCTTTGGCCACCGTGGGGGGCTTCTGCCAGAAGAGCGTCCAAAACATTTACCAAGAAGGTGAGCAGGCAGATTGCCTTAAAAGACATGAAGTAGCTTTTCAGACCCTTTGCCTCAGATTTGGCTTCGTTTGTCAGGCTGCAGGTAGCAAGTTCAGGACCTTGATGATCGACTGTAAATGAGTTGCCACTGGTCGAACCGCAGCAATAATCGTGCTCCATCACGTGTCTGAAAGGCAGTTAAGACAGCAGCCAGTCTTCCTTGAGAATGACCCATCACTCAGGGATGATAAGTTATCAAACATTTTTAAATTATTTATTTTATTATTTATTTATAATTATTTCTTAAAATGTTTATTTTCTAAACATTTAGGGGCCTCTACCAGGCCAGGGCTCCATTAATCACTCATGCCTCACCCCTCAACATCGCCCTTGGTCCCACCCTCTAGCCCAACGGTCTTCTGCCCAACCCGCTTTCCTTCCATTGTAAACTAATGAGGCAGAGTTATCCTCACTTTGTTAACCTCACTATGGTGTATCACGGTCATAAGGCACTTTCGTATAATCATTGTAGATGGAGGAGGTATTGTTAGTAGGGAGTTCCTTGTCTCATTGCACTCAACCAACACTTACGTTCCCTTAGGCTACATGGGTGCCTGCTAAGCTAATGGAAGTAATTTGGTGAGTGAGTGGGCCCTAAAATGTGGACTCACTTGACTTCCTGGTTGCGTGAGCAGTGTGTGGAAACCACACAAAAAACAGAATGACTTGGAACATTGAGAGTGATTGTGACGTAGAAACAAGCCGTAGCAACAATTGGACAATAAAAAAAAAGTTAAAAAAAAAAGTTTCCCAATAACAAAAAAAACGATGGTTATTACATAACATTCGGCTATGGTTTGCAGTGCTAAGTAAGATTATGGGTTCTTACTTGAAGTGGCAACCTCCTTGATCTCTTTTAGCACCTCTCTTTCCATGGCGGGGTTGGTGCATAGCTCCTCCCAGCTCCCGTCTACTCCCTTCTGTCTGGCTAGCTCCATCAACCTTTTCTGGTTTGGTACCACAACGCTGATCACATAGTTCTCCTCACTGCAGTGGTTAGAGGTCAGAATAAATGCAAGGTGTTAAAGTGCCCATATTACGGTCTCACACTGACCTGATGTTATAAAGTTGCCTGTAAGCACTAAAATCAGCTTACTGTCTCCAAATTCAAACCATTACCATTAGGGACTAAGCAGTCAAACTGATGTTAGAGCAGAATTTGTTGTGCTCAGACTCACCTGTTGGCATATGCGCAGATGTTGTCTATAAGAGAGCAGTTCTTCAGAGCAGCTTCTACCTTCCCCAGAGAGACGTACTCCCCAGCCTGGAGCTTTACCAGGTCCTTCTTACGATCTGATGAACAAAAATGAACAGTATGAAGAACAGCAAGTCCTATTAAAAAAAAAATAATAATCAAATTAGGCTTTTTTTTTTTTCTCATCTACATTTGTCCAAAACATTAGAATGTCTATGGCAGAAAACAAGAAGGTCCTTAGAAACCTCAACATACCCACTATCTGCAGGCAACCATCGGGGTGGATCTCTCCAACATCTCCTGTGCAGAACCACCTCTGGCCGTTCTCATCCACAAAGTAGTCCTGGTTGCTATTCTCGTTCTTATAGTAACCCATAGTGATGTTGGGCCCGCCGATCAGAATCTCCCCTCGGGGGTGAGGCTTGTCCCGATTGGTGTAGCCTCCCTCCAGCCAATCCCGGAGTCGGATCTCAGAACAGAGGACCGGGGCTCCCACTCTTCCCGTGCTGTTGTCCGTCGCTGGACATGAGGAAGCGAGCATTTGATAAAGGCCCGTTTCTCGAGGCGTTACGCCCCCTCATAGCTCCTGTGTTAGTCGCCACCTCTCCCTCACTTACCCTCGGTGATGGTGCCAGCTCCACAGGTTTCCGTCAGCCCGTAGCCTTGGCCCACAGGACAGCAGAAACACACGTTCATAAACCTCTGGGTGGCGGAGGAGAGTGGAGCTCCTCCACACAACATCAGCCTCACCCGGCCGCCCAATAGCCTCCGCACCTTACCGAACAGCAGCCTGGACACGAGGGGGAATCCGGAGCTCTTAGCTCGCACACACGCTAACGCGCTTCACTAGGACGCTCATTTACTGTAGCTCTGTTTAACACAACATATCTGGCACTGGTCACTTATACTGACTCAGTATACAAGAGATTGGTACCGTTAATCCACTGTATGTTAATGTCAATGGTATTAATTATATTTCTACGCTGTTGTCTGTCAAATGTTTTATTTTCCATGTTTATCATTGATTAAGACGTTTTTGTACTTAATATGACGTTATGATCATGAGTTACTGTTCCGGTTCTTACGCGTTGCAAAGAGGAGCGTCATAGCCCCTCTTGACCTGCTCCAGTTTGTAGTGGTATCCCAGGTTGAAGAGGGTCCTCTGAATGAAGCTCATCTCCTGAACCTTGTTCATCACATTCTTATTAATACGGTCCATGATTTCCTGTTCACAAACATAATGGATCAAATGACCACATAAGTTGTAGTGGAATAAAGTGACTAGAATAAAGTGACTAAAACAAAGGTCTGTATGGGATTCATTCATTCATAACGTTTGTGAAAAAAACAGGAGAGAAAATGGTTGGTGCCAAACAGACAGAAACATGCAAATAGAAAGACAGACAGACCACACAGACAGATGCAGTCAGATGGTGATACTAGGAATGTGGTGTGTTTTCTATACCGGTACAGCAGCCATCAGGGTTGGCTTCAACACAGAGCAGTCTCCTTTGCTTCCTCTCTTGATCTTGGTGGACTGGACAGAGGGAGCACACAACACTCGTCTGGAACAGCTTCATTTAAACCACCCAATTGAAGAAAAAAAGAAAACCAGCATTTTCCCTTACCTGGTCAGAGAGCGTCTGTGGAGAAGAGTAGCCGATGCGACAGCCGTACGTCACACAGGAGATCTCTGCGGTCATCTCCAACACGTGGGCCAGAGGGAGGTAGGCAATGTAGATGTCTTTAGGCCTGAGAGAAACCAGGGGTTAGAGGTCAAGGGTTTAGAGTTAAAGTAAGGTCATCGGAAGCAAGTCATTCATCGCTGTATAAGCACCTCTGAAGGCCTAGCGTCCAGTCCCCCATGCTGTAAAACCAACCAAGCCTAACGGTCACTCACCCCAGGCCGGGGATGCGTTCACATTGGCCGGTCATCCCAGCGATGATGTTGCTGTGGGCGATCATGACTCCTTTGGGCCTGCCTGTAGAGCCGCTGGTGTACATCACCACAGCCAGGTCTGACGGCTGAGGCCTCACCAATGGCTTGGCCACTGCAAAAGAGACAGTGGTTGGTTAACCTGGCGTCATGTTGCTGTAACAGAGACAGCGGTTGGCTTGACAGCTCTCAATTATTGTGTATGACTGACTGACTGACTGACTCCCCACCCCGGCTCAAGGGGTCTTTAACACACATTACCCAGCTGAGCAGTTGCGTCAAGCGCAGGCCTGGAACAAAAGCTTGTGTCACCAATATTTTGACGATCATGGAGTCAGTAGGTGACACTCACAGTGGTCAGGACGCGCCCCCAGCTCCTGTACCGACGCCATGCTGTGGATGGTGAGGCCCGGGGGATATCCCTCAGCACTGATCCTAATCTGGTCTACACAGATGATGTGCTTCAGCTTGGGGATCTGAGGAAGGACTCCCTGTAAATGACAGACGGAGAACAGATGGTAATCTAGCAAGCAGAGACATGTAGCCGTGTCACCTCCTGCCACATATTTCTTGTACCTTAAGGACGTAGTTACGCAGTCTAACCAACTTCTCTAGCGTGGCGAGAGCCTCGGTACGACCAACTGCTCAAGTTCGGAAGTTCCAGGTTGCCTGATGCAAGTCGTTAGTTCTGGGTCAGGTGGTTGTAGCTCACCTTCAGTTTAGTCTCCAGTAAATCTGTGCTGGTGATGAGGTGCGTTACTTCTGTCTCGTTCAGTCCAAAGGCCACCGCCTCCTCTCCCAATGTTGCATAGAAGGTCACCACTGTGTCGAAGGAAACAACGTCAATGTATTCTTTGGACGTTGGACTCTGTGCTTCCCTAATACCTCACTGTTCTTGTGCAATTTTACTCACAGATACCCAGGAATGACTGAATGCAGTGTGTGGGGTACAATTTTATTTAACCATAAGTAACTTAGGTGAAATGTGTACACGACTGAATTGTGCACTGAATTGTTTGTGTATGACAGTCCTCCTAATTAGTATGAATGTATACGTTGTTGGTCGACTTAAACCAAACGTATTTCTGATAATGAACAATAGAGGCATTCTAATCTAATCAAAATCAATTAACAAATCATATGACTAATCAGTCTTTACAAGCTACGGAAATCCCACGATAAGGCCATCCTGACTATAATGAGTCAAACGTTCTGGTTAGAAAGGCCTTTTGTTGTCGAGTTGGCTAAATAGCCTTTTGTATAGCTTTCCATCTCCTCCCAGATCGCATCCCAAATGCCATCCGAATCCCAAAATGGTTTGCGGTTTTTGGTCAGAAGTAGAACGCTGGGTAGAGAAGTATCATTTGAGACAGCCTCAGCGTACTCACATGGGAAGTTGTATCTGAAGCAGGCCTGAGCAGCGACCATCCACTCTGCCCTGGTCTCACAGAAGATGGCCACCATACTCTTCGGTTGCTGTCCCAGTGCTGTCAAACCACTGCCCAGGTGTCTCACACTCAATTCAACATCCTGGTACGACAGCCAGCGGTACTCCCCCAGAATGAGCTACAAGCAAGGTAGACACAATGAAACCTTTACTAGAAGAGGAACCACACATTGCACATCCTTGTTTGTGTAAGTCTATTTTCAACCAGTGTGTTAGAGCCAGACAAAGGCAATGTGTTGTGACGGGAAAGAGTGTTTCAGGCAGATTATGATGAGGCCAAGTGGCATTCAGTTTAGTGTGAACTCTGAGGACATTTGCAGCATTAATACAAGTTAACACGCAGCTACCTTCTTAAAGACCTTCCCGCTGGGCTGGAGCTCGTTCTCCTCACTCAGAACCTCTCTGGTCCCTAGACAGTCTGCGGCCCTGAAACGTTGCACGGCATGCTCAAACAGCTTGTCCAGCGTGTCTTTACCAGGCAAGTCTTCGGTAGCCAGGCTCTTGAAGCTATCCACACAGCGGTACGGCCCCTCGGGGAGCCCAGACGTGGAGCGGGCCTTGACCCGCATGGCCCTGGCCCTCCTCTCCCCAGCCCCGGTCAGGTAGTACCAGGGAAGGAAAGAGATGAGGGAGTACAGCCATACCAAGAGGTAAAGGGGGAGGAGGAGCAGTGATTGGAGCTCTGATTGTTGGACACCCATACTTGATACAGGGTCAGGTGTAAAAGGTCAGAAGGTCAGGTAGAATCTGAGTGTATGAGCCTTGTCAATGCCAGGTATACAGAAAGGGTCAAACTCCAATCCAATTATTTCCAATCTTCTCAATCCAATAGAATATGCCTAATGTTGGAACAGGAAAATAAAGGTATTGATGCTGGAAGAAAAAAGGTTAAAACCAACTGAACACAATAGCAGTGATCAATCAGTGACATACTAAGATCAGGGTTAATGCAGTATAAAAACAAAAAAATTTTTTTTTGTTTGTTAATGAGTTGAGACATCAGATTTGTGATTTTGCATGCAAATCCCTTTTCAAAATCTGATTCCGCATCAGCATTTCTGTCAGTCACTGAAAGCATTTAATCAGCTAACAATTTCTGGATTGTTGATTTAGGCTAGCAGTCATCTATCTAAACTTGTGATAATCATTTTCAAATTATGGACCCATTTGATACAGTTAGTCATTCAACTGAAAAACACATCTCCACCCGATAGCAAAATGTTTAGAACTCCAGTAGAAACGCTGTAAAACTGCTAATTATTCTCTCAGCCTGTTACCAAAGTAAGCCCTACTACTGTCTACAACCACATCACAAGTGGAGGCTTCATTAACCGGTTTCTGGTAATGGACTGCAGCAAAACTTAATAAGCACAGAGACTCAACGGCATCCTAATCATGCTTCTGACCAGCAGCAGCAGTCTGGGATGGCAGCGCTACACCTTTCACACGCTAAAACATACATAAAACAATTATTGTGAAAATAAACACACACAGACATACACAATTCCAGTGGTGAACTCATGCCTCCAGCTCACCTGTAACTGACTCAACCCCATCTCCCTGCAAACAATGTCTACTGTCCTCTGGGCTATTATTATGTAGGCTACCCTGGCTGTGTCTCAATAATCTCAGCTAACTTCCTGTCCTTGGGTCCTTCCTCCACAACCAGTGACTTGGAGTGTGCAACTGAGGTGTATTACTGAGAAAGTAGGGTACCAACAATGCTAATTATATTTAAAGAAAGGTATTGCAACTAAAACATTTTGTTTGGAAAAATAAAAATGCCTCACTTGGCATTTCGCTTATGTTAAGAGAAGATACACATCCTTTATAGCCTTGGTGGTGACAAGAGGAAGCCACAAACCGTATTGAGACCCAGCCCCTGCGGCCAGTTGACAGTAACCAACAGTCGCAGCTCTGCTGACTGAAGTGGATCAGAGGATCGAACCACATAGCAGCCAATGATATCATCCTCCTAGCTCACACCATGAAGACCTGACCGGGGGGAAAGGTACATGGGCTACTCCAGTTCACCCGCAACACCTACACTCTCTCTAAGCCTTTTTCCAACATAAAATCTGGACAGCATCCTTTGTTTAAACTACACACCGACAGATCGACTGAGGACACGGAAGAGCGGCAGTGTGTATGAAAACCCAACAGGAGGCTTGATTAAAATAAGGACAGAAAGTCACTAAAAGTCGCAGTCTTCAAATAAAAATGGTGTATTAAAATACGATTGTGGAATGGATGCTTTTCTTACATTTTTCCCAATTCCAGACCCAGGCTATGTGATCTTTATATGAGTTTTATCGAGCAGGTGCGGATAAAACACTCAGTTATGCTTACTGTAAGTAGGCAATGGTATTGGTGAATCCACAAACCACTTTCAACGACTGAAAGTAATACAATGTAGTGAACAATGTACTTTATAGTCCCAATTGTTATATTGTGAAACACAGACCAAACACGTGTAGCGTACCCTATAAAAAACACCACCGCAGTATGTCTAAAAAAAAATCCACTACCGTATTCTGTTCAACAATCGCCACATTCGTTCACATACACAAATCAATCCAGATATCTAAACGCTTTAATTTAAGAATCGGGCAATAGAGATGACTGATGACATTAATTTTTAGCCAAATGAATCGCCCAAATTATCTGCATGCGGTTTAAAATGTTAAAACAAGATTAGTAAACTACCAACTGACAACTCCTGTTTACCTGGCAGGCCCACAACATCTCTTACCTCAAGTCTCCAAGATCGATCACTCCACAATATCTCTATGCCTTGACAGGATGAAATGACCTGAAGTTACCTTTTGTGTCGTCTGCCAGAGGGCAACCGGAAATACACGTCATCTGATTCCACATTTCTGAGCCAATCAGCTTTCAAACCGGTTTTCTGATTTCCTGCTTTTTGTTGGCGCATCCAGATTCAGTATTCTATGTTGCTGCATACAATAGCATCATTTCGTAATTTGTTCTCAATAAAACTTTTTCCATCCAAAACATTTTTTATTGAAATTATCACATTTTAAGTAATTTGAATGTACCTGTAATAAAGTGTGGTAGATGAGAGAAAAGTGAGGTAAAATCAGACAAATTAATTGACTTCAAAATCAGTTTCTTCAACAAACAACTGAGTTGGGCAATAATCCATTTGTTTAATTGTCTTATGTACACCTTTAAAGGACAGACAGGATTACATAGGTTTCTTTAGACAGTCAATCTCTTTCCATACATTTTCACTGTTAGCTTTTGTTGTTCCAATACCAGCATATGAAATAAAATGTAATAAGTTAAAAAAGCTTCAGTGTAACTTGAAATGTCAAATGATCGCTAGTTCCACCGAGCGAAAACAGTGTCCCAATGGCTCTCTATGTGAAATCAAAAAAATCTTTCCCAGTAGTCATTTCTTTCCCTCCACCATTATAATGTGGTATCCAAACTTGGTCTTGACAGGGGGGTCTGTATAAATAGGTTTGTCCATGGTGCTGTTGGGTAAGGCAAAAGCAGCATCCTGGAAGGGTCCGGTCATAGAGCCTCTCGTCATCCAACCCAGATCACCCTGTTATACAGCCAGGATAACACTACAGTCAATATCACCATCACAATCACAACAGGGCTACCACAGGGGGGACATTCATTAGTCAGACACTGATGCAACAGAAACCATTGTTGTCTTTGGTTTAAGTCTTACAGTAAACGGTGGTGAACGGTAGGGCTGCTGCAATTATTACATAATTGCAATTATTTACTGCCGATCGCAATTCTTTTTATGACAATCGTTTTGCACAATAGTTTTATTCTAAAATCATGTTTCCAATCTGAGTACGGGAGTTTTACGCCAAGGTTAGAAAAGTCTCAACAAATCCCATGTGAATCATATCCGTTTCCATCAGTTAGGATGTCTAGCCCAGGGATGCAGAAGGTGCGTTTGACAGCTCTACGGAAAATTACAGGTGCATATAATTTACTGAAAGTAATTTGCTTCTTAACTTCAATATGTTTAAACCCAGTTTAGAATTGTTTTGGTATTAAACTTTATGTAATTTCACAACATTATGCCTATTAAGACAAACACACTTCAGTTGCCTATTTGTCACATCAACTCTGATCGGCAAAGAAAAAAAAAAACACGTTTTACTAATATTGTTACTAACATGTCGGATTTTGTCATTTCCGTGCATATTTTCTGATTAGATAATATAAAAACATGAAATTCTAAGTTTGAAAGCAAGTGGTTTTCATTACGTGAGGCAAATACAGGTATCTGCATGCATGAAATAGTACACCATTTTCAGGGACCCGTTTTGGCATCACTTCTATAACCAGTGGCAAAAATATCTCATAAAGCATCTTCAATGGAAAACGTGATGGACAGCAAGATAGAGAGGGGCTGCCATCTAGTGGAATTTTAGGTTATGTACAGGCAGAACTCAAATTAGCTATATGATTAACCATACCATGGCAATACAGATTAGTAATAGTAAGGTTATTGAGTGTGAGTGCATGGTATATGCTCTTACCCCTTGTCTGGCTTTGTCTTCACTGTACTGCGATGCCACTTCACTAAAGCGAACCCCAGCCTTCAATTTCTCCATCGCCTCCATGCATTTACTATGTTTTTCACAAAGGATATGTCTGACCTGGTGAATACATCAAAACAATATAGCTAGTCAATTTGTATGGCTGCTAACACCCCCCACCCCACACACACACACACACACACACACACACACACACACACACACACACACACACACACACACACACACACACGTTGTATTTGCTAATAGCGTGTGGAACTATATAATGTGTATAATAAATATTTATTATCTACAGCTAACCACCTTTACAGAAGTGCCTCCCTTAATTGTCTTCTCCTCCTTTTTTTCTTTATCTCCACCCCCTGCAGCAGCTCCTGAATGATAACATCCAACATATGAATGAATGTAACATCTAGCTTACACGCATGCTATTTTGGAAGTTGGCAGGTTACCTCAGTGGCTAACGTTAGCATGTTTAACAATTCAAAATGCCTTGTCGATTCTTTGAACGAACCTTTACCGCACTTGCCACCCTTTGTCCCATCCTTGGTACCTTTCCCTCCCTCTTTACCACCCTTTCCCTTAGGTGGCATTCTTGAAAATAGCGTTCAGACGATGAGAGAGCTGAATTAAAAAGAGACAGCTATGTATTTGGTCGTTGAGCTTCTACTTCGTCACTGGAATGCGCGGAAGTAAACGTGAAAATGCGCATGTCGCATCAGTATTACCGTTCTCCTAGCAGCAGGATATTATGCTGGCAGCACTAACTCAGATCTTTTTTTTCAAAATAAAAGCCATCTTTGAAATGCATTGCAATGTGCTTAATTCAGTAAAAAAAATTGTGAATTGTATTCGAAAGCAAGTTCGAGTCTATATGGATTCTTTTTACCCTACTGAATAATTCTCCAATGCCATGTTCCACAGCACAACATCTAGTTTTTTTTTTATTTGGCAATTGGCATAGGCCAAATTCAGGAATAGTATTGCACTGGAGCCAATGAAGTAGGTGGGTAACAAAGTGCTGCTGGCTATACCCTGTATTTTCTCCCACGAATTGACACTCTATATGGATTCTTTATACCCTATTGAGTAATTCTCGAATGTCATGTTCTGCGACATAACGTCTAGTTTTTTTTTATAAGGCAATTTGCATAGGCCAAATTCAGGTATACTGTATAGTCTTGCATATTTTATGCTTTATTATTGTGGTTTAAATTATTTCATTTTAAACCTATATAATTCGTCTACTATTTGCTCTTTGCATTCATTAGAAAACTTGTTAAAAAATTCCTATCTTTACACCTCGCCATCTTTAGAACGAATTATACACTATGCAATATATTGACATTGGCGCTTTTATTCTGAAGGTTTACTCATTACAATACGAATATGACGTGATCGTTAGTGCTGCTGGCAGAATACTATTGGAATCAGTGTTACCAGATCACCCCAGAGAAACAAGCTACAGGGACCGTCAAAAGCCCAACACAAGCAACTTCTTGCTGCAGACGAAGCCCAAAAAAGCTTTTAATTCCACTTAAGTTACGTTCAAATTCAGCGAAAATACAAAAACATTTCCGTTTTAAAGGTGGAATTACATTTCAAACCACCCTTTCTTTCACCAGCTTACTACATAGGCAGTAGATCGGACGTTACAGCTTTTATTTAAACTCGTTCTGTTATGTGCCTCATGGCCAAAACAATACACAAGCCCAAGAGAACGCAACCCTCAACAGACAATATTTCCAAGCAACCTTCTGACAAAAGAAGACCAAAGGCGATTATAGTAAGCGGACATGGCAACCGCGGCGGCATTCTGTCTAGGATTTTGAATAAGCCTTGATTAGTTTCAGTCGCACCAATTGATATTACCTACTAATTTATTTTTTAAAAGCGAAACCCCCTCTAGTGGACTGTACCAGACGCGGTTACTATAGCAGTCGGACTAAACAAAAGATTCCTGACGTTTATTTTGGTTTTACTACCGTTTAAATAGTCTACTTGTAACTGTAATAGTCATTCTTATTAATTGAGATGGCGGATAACGTAATACTAATATTTTAATAACGATAATGGAATTATTCGAGAAGATATTGTGTCTGGGTAGAGGTGGATCAGCAGAGGTATTCTTGATGAAGCACGTGAAGTCAAAAAGACTCCAAGCTGTGAAGAGAATACAATTAGACAACTCTCGCAAAACAAAGACCAAAGAAGCCATCCTGCAAGAAGCTGAAATTATCAAGAGGCTAAAGCACCCTCACATTGTGACCTGCAGCGAGGCTCTTTTTGACTCAAACGATGGATACATCTATATAATCATGGACTACTGCGATGGAGGGACATTGGATGACAAAGTCAAGGAAAGAAATACAGGGGACTATTTCCCAGAGTGGAAAATAATGCAGTGGTTTGTCCAGGTTACCATGGCAATCAGCTTCATCCACTCAGCTAAAATCCTCCACCGGGACATCAAGACCTCCAATATGCTTCTAACTAAGAGAGGTGTGGTGAAGGTGGGGGACTTTGGGATATCCAAGATAATGACCAACACGGTGGATATGGCTTATACTTGTGTCGGTACACCTAGTTACCTTAGTCCAGAGCTGTGTCAGGACCTACCATACAGTTCCAAGTCTGACATCTGGGCGCTGGGCTGCTTGCTGTACGAGATCTGCTCTCTCAAACCGCCGTTTGCCGCCTCCAACCTGCTGAGTCTGTTCTATAAGATCACCAGAGGAGAGTACATCCCCGTGCCTGCGACCTACCCAGACAATATCACCTCTCTGGCCCAGATGCTGCTCTCTCGCGCGCCAGAGGACAGACCTAGTGCCACTACCATACTGGGCATGGCTTATGTAAAGGAACATCTTGGAGAGTTTGTGAAGCACACAGAGACAAGGCTAGCAGTGTATGATAACATACTGGATGCAAGATCCACAAACCTCTCTGGCGAGGAATGCCTGCTTGTATGCACATCTGGCTCTGGAAGCACTACTGACTCTGTGAGCGCTGGGACTGCAGAAAGGAACAACGGTACACTCAATTATTACATTATAACAACTATGTCTATTTTGTTTGTGTGTTTGTCTTTGGGGTGTGTGGAAATGTTTTTTTCTTTTCTCTCTGTCTCCCACATACACACACACACATACACATATATATATATCTCAGAACTATTTCCACTCACGCTGTTCTATAACGAGGGGGAGGAGGGAATGGAGAATGATGAAGACGGCACAGAACTCCCTCCCAGTAATTCTGAAGAGGAAGACAATGATGAGGCTGTCAGTGTAGGATGCCGGTCTGACTACTCCGAGGACTTTGACGATGACCGCAGTCTGTCTTCCACTGATGAACGCAGAGAGGACGAGGACAGCTCTACACCTGTTAACGCTGTCACGGAGGATGTCTGCATGGAAGCCAGTGGTAAGACAAATAGACAAGTAGGCACAAAATCAAAGCGCTACTCAGTTTTCAAGTTTCATGCTGCTGAATTCTCATAACCCATTCCAAAAAGGGAGGCAAACACATATCTCCAAAGGTCACATATCAATACCTATTAATTATCTGATAATAGTGACTCCTGAAGTGGCAGACTATGGTGAGTACGCTGATGATTTCGAGGATGAGGGTGAGGGTGAGGAAGATGAGGATGTGATGATGGTAGTCCGCTGTGCCCATGCTGCCCTGCAGCTGCCTGCAGAGGGCGATGAAGAGGAGGAGTTTCAGCTGAGGGACGCTGGGGGCGTGGTTGTCACGCTAAAGACACTGAGAGACAAGTGCATCATGGGTAAGTGTATATGTGTGTGTGTGTGTGTGTGTGTGTGTGTGTGTGTGTGTGTGTGTGTGTGTGTGTGTGTGTGTGTGTGTGTGTG
>JACXGI010008411.1:12127-26849 GCA_016801175.1 Esox masquinongy | reverse complement strand
ATTTGCTCAATCTCCTTCCGGTAGGCCTGGTTCACATAACTAAAATGAGTCAGGGGGATTGGACAAATAATCTCCTTCTGCCTAGTGTCTGCTGGCCCAGCTTCAGCTTCTTTGATGACCTTGGTCACTTCATTATGGAACTGCTCCACTTCATCAAAGCTGCCAGTGATGGTCAGTGAGTGATCATGGAGGCAGAGACAACTAAACTTGGTCTTGAGTGCCGACTGTACTTCATAAGAATAGTCACTGATATCAAATGTAGCATTTATAGTCATTTGGATTTTACTGGTTGATGACTGGTTCGAGTTTGGTGGTGCATTCCTGTGAAACTGCACAGTGGCTGTCTGGTTATTGTTTTTTAAAGCAATCTGTATTTCTTTTTGCTTCAGAAGGTCCTCAAGGGCTTTAAACAGAGTAAATGAAGGAGTCAGAAATTAAAACCAAGAAAAAAAAGTATGTATTTACTAAGTGAACCAGATTAGATCTAGGATTGATTGTGAAAGACATCAGTATTGTTATATTTACTCTTAGCACTGCTACCATTGTTTAGACTTACGCTAAACATTTTTAAATATAATAAATTATTCTGTAATTAACTTTACATTTTGAATCCATCATTCTCACCAGATGAGGGAGTTATGTTGACTGTTGCCCAGTTTCCATCAACTGAAAGACTGTTTATAGTCACTGTCTTAAATTCTTTATTGAACCATGACTGAAGACTTCTCTGTAGTATCGATTTCCAGGGCGATGGTGGTTCTCCAGTCAACTTCACACGTACATATACTGTAGTCTCATCTGGAGGTGCTGAAGGCTCTGCTTGACACATGTCCTGAAATATTGCTTTGTAATGAATGTGATGGTCGGTACAGAACATTTATACAGTGCTGTCTGAAAGTATATTTATAGAGTAATTATAGATTTTAGTGTTCACCACGACATCTTCATTTAATCAGAACCAGTCTTTTTTATCTTACATAACGGGTTTGAAGTTACCAAGTACATATGTTGGTTTAGACAAAATTATGCTTGTGGTAGAAAAACTAAAATTAAAAAATAATTAGTGCAGGTGCAAAAATAAGTGAACCCCAAGTTGCATTGGTTACATCAAGTAGGTAAGTAGAATCCGGGGGGTAAATAGTTGGATACCAAATGAACCAATCGAAGGAGGGAACTTTAGCCAAGACTTTGGGTGGGACAATAGGCAGGAAGGACAGTTTTGTGTTACACATACAGGTGAATGCAAAACACACCATGCTGAAAGGAAAGGAGATCACAGAGGATATCAGGAAGAGGGTAATGAGAGCACATCAGTCTGGGGAAGACTATACAACCATCTTAAAATGTTTTGAGCTCCAACTGTACACTGTGAGGCAAACCATTTACATATGGACAGCATTTACATATGGAAAATATTGCACTCAGGTAAATGCCAACCCAAACATAACATCTAGCAATTTGCAGTCCTCCCTTGCTGCATCTCAGGGTATTGTGCGTGCTTCAACAATAAGAACACCGAATTGAAATGGCCATCATTGAAGGGATGCTAGGAAGAAGCCACTGCTGTCATAAAATAAAACACTAACACTTCCTACCACCAAAAGAATATTTCCAACCTTCAAGCATGTGGGAATGTCAAGATCTGGGGCTGCTTTTCCACCCCTGGACCTGGTCATCATCAAGGGAACCATGAATTCTGAGATATAACAGGGGATTCATGAAGAGAATGTCAGGAAATCAGTCAGTGAGCTAAAGCATGGCCAAAAAATTGGTCTTCTAACAAGACAATGACCCAAAGCATTTAAGAAAATCGACCAAAGAAAGGAAAAAGAAGATTTGTAACCTGACATTAATTAAATCGAGATGTGGTGATAGGACCTGAAGCGGTCAGTACATGCCAGACACACCTGAAACCCTCACTCAGTTGTATGAGTTCTGTAAGGAGTGGGCAAAAATCTTTAGTAAACATTGCATGAAGGCGTTCACATATTTTTGCACACATTAAATCTCAGGGTCTGAAAGCAGGTCTTCGTAGAGTGTTCGGTCGATTTGTCCATCACTGGTTCCTTCTCGAAAAGGAGTTCAAGGAAAATATCACCAATTAAAGCATATACGTAGGCTATGGATTTGTTAGTTGGAGCAGTGTTCAATAGCTGTATTTTCAAATACGATACAACCAAGGTTTCCACATTCAATTAAAAAAGTATAGTTAGGGCAAAGGAGCTCAGTTAGCTACAGTACTCACAAAATCCATTGGCTCGTCTTCCGACATTCTGGGTGCAATTGCAGTTAAGCCTGCAATACAGCCAATAGTTAAAATTAACTTTTCAGTATGTTAAAAAAAGTATTTTCTACTGTGCTTTATGTAACGATTAAGAGGATTGTTAAAGGGAATTTAACCTCCGTTTGTTTTGCGCATTGACGCGAACTTCACTTTCGTTTCTGGACATGACATTTTTTCTGGACTAGAAGATAGGTGTAGGATACAATTGTTTTTTTAAATATCGAAATCTATTTAATCCATAATATATTTCCAAAATACAGCCAAATAAATCCGTCCGCTCCTGTTTATTGAAACCACATTAAAAAAAACTTTTGGTATTGTTAACTTTTTAAGACAAGACAAGCGTTTAGATTGATTTTGAGTAGTTGGATTGTTATGTTAAGCTAATAATCAACTGTCATATTGTTTTAAGTTATACCGTCAGAATAAGAGTCTGATATTACGTACCACAAATGCGCCAGTACCTTCTTTCAGCTTCAAGCGAAAACAGAGGTGAAACCGAAAGCAGACTTAACAAAACAATCAGACAAAACAAGGACCCAGAGTGATCACCGGATGTACAATTCTGAAGTGTTTCCTCTTTCTACCAAATATGGTGATGAGGGGGAGCCTTGAGGCCGGTGTTGTGCCGAAAACGACACCCTGCCAGAAACGTTCCCACCTTTGCGTAAAAGTCGGTGAAAGCGCACACTGTTCTCGACTGCTGGGGCTTGCTTGTTTGTGGAGAGATGTTTGCTATGAAGGTAAAACAGCGACATTATTTTTGTAAGCGTAAAAAAGATTTGCAAACTTGTAATTAGTTTTGCAGGTGCACAAATGTATGCAAGAAACGTGAAATGTTGATTGCGGTAAAAATACAATAAAATGGTGCAACACAAAAATAAAACCCATCAATGCAGCACAGTAACACAAGGGTGTGTAAATTGTCTCTAAGCACATAACGATACAAGGACTTTATATATAACACAATGGAATGGAGCATGTTTTGAATGAATGAATCGACAATGAATGAGGAAAATAAAAATAACAAATAAAACGTTTTTCAG
This sequence comes from Esox masquinongy, assembly GCA_016801175.1. Lineage (NCBI taxonomy): Eukaryota > Metazoa > Chordata > Actinopteri > Esociformes > Esocidae > Esox > Esox masquinongy. The sequence continues at coordinate 23,519 of JACXGI010008411.1, read as the reverse complement.
TTGTGAAGAAATAACTGGTAACACTTTTGAACCTTACAGTTCAGTATACATAATCTGTATTATTAGAGTGACTAGTTATTTTGTCAAATAACTTCTGATACTGAATGCTCATTTGCTGGTCACTTCATGGTTCAGGCAAGAATCTTTTACCTTGATATACAGATGCCTTCTTTACCAATTAAGGGTTAGGGTTAGGGTTAACCAAGCTCCTGAAGGCTGAAGCAAAGCGAAAGAAAGTTGAGGACCAATGGCTCAATTGGGAGAAATCCAGAGCTGAAAAGAAGCAGATGAAGAAGCTGCAGAAGGTGAAGATCAAAGGCAACTGAAGATGAAAAAACCTTAAGGTAAATAGACATGATTAATTTTAATTTGTTTTGGGTGAAAATAGTCACTTTGTTATTTGAGCAACTCTCTCCAACTGTGATGTGAGGCTACTTGTTCTACTTCAGCTATGTGAAAGTACACAGTATCACTCTAATTTACCCTTAACACTTCTTCCTATTTGTGATCATTTCTCCAGCTCTGGAGTTTTAAAGGACAGAATCACTGCATCCCCCCAAAAACCTCCTAGCAGCCAAGCATTTTTTCTTTTCTTCTTCTTACTGATCGTATTCTTTCTGTTGCTTTCCAGTACTATTAGCATTATTAACTGCAAATAAATGTCACTGTCACTTTGGTTCATACTGTTACAGGATTAATGGTAGTTCACATGAGATGACAAAAGGTGGTATATTATGGAATACTGTAGAATATGTACATACAGTATGTGGGTATGTTCACCGTGTATATAGTATATACACATCACACATTCTCCCTAAAATCTTCCAACCCCTCCATACCTCAAACATCTCATTCCAAGTGGGGTTGAGGTTCTCCTTGATCACATGACTCTTAAACGTGACTTCTCCAATGTTAATTTTCACATAGGGGTCACTCTTTCCTTTCTTCAAGCCCTCCATCAAATTGTCTTTGGCAATTAGATTCTGGGCCTCCAGTAGGTGGATTCTCAGCACCTCCTAAAAACAAACACTGCTAACCAGACAGCACGAATGCAGCAGTAACACATGACAAACCCCATTCACACGGCTGTATACGGTAGTACATCTCTCATTCACACAGTACATGGTAATAAAAATGGCCTACTGGCTCACTGTCTCACCTCAGAGGCAAAGCCAGGTCCAGGGTTGGTGTGTGTAGGGAGTGTTTCAGCAGGAATGGGTTCCATAGAGACTTCCTCAAGTACCTTCTGAGGGACCTCCTCCGTAGCTGTTACCTTCTTAGTCTCCTCTGGCTCTGGTACTGGGATAGAGGGAAGGCTGGGGGCTGGAGAGCTGGGAGTGTCCACAGAACTAGACCTGAGTGGACACTCCCATGGTGGAGCAACAAAAGCACAACATTTGTGTGTGTAAATATGTAATAAAAAACTTTATTAGGAAACCTTGTTTGTTGTTACTGAATGCCTCAGTGCCTGTCTGTCACCTTGACATAGAACTAAACTACATCAACCTCACTCACTTCAGACCAGGGATGTTCATTAAGTTGGTCAATCCAGTCCAGTTGATGTCCAGTTTCTGCCAGGCAGGGGAGAAGAAGGGAAAACAGAGGAGCCATTATTAGGGTTCATTACATTCAACACAGAGAGACAGAGGTATGGAAACAAATGGAAGACAGGAGAGAAATGGATAGACTGATGGAGGTGTGGAGGAAAGAGAGGTATGGTGGCCTCCCAGCTACCCACTGGCCTGCGGATGAAGAACATGGTAACCGCGCCCACGATGGGGACGTCTCCAATCAGAGGCTCCAGAATCACCCGCATCATCCCATGGAGCTGAAGAGGGATAGGCAGGAATAGAAATCTACATGAATATAAGGAATAGTGATACACTATATGGCCAAACATATGTGGACACCCCTTCTAATTATTGAGTTGTTTCAGCCACACCCATTGCTCACAGGTGCATGAAATCCAGCACATAGCCATGAAATCTCCATAGACAAACATTGGCTGTACAATAGGTCATACAGAAGAATTCAGTGACTTTAAATGTGGCACTGTCATAGGAGGCCACCATAGGATACCATCAGTTTCTGCCATACTAGCTCTACCCTGGTCAACTTTAACTGCTATAATTGTGAAGTGGAAGCATTTAGGAGCAACAACAACCCTGCAAACTCACAGAGCCCGGCCGCCAAGTGCTGAAGCACACAGTGCGTAAAAATCACCTATCTGTTGCATCATCCACCACAGACCACATCAACATGTGCAACGGCAAGTTTCGGCTGGAGTGGTGTAAAGCACGTCGCCACTGGACGCTGGAGCAGTGGAAACATGTTCCCTTGAGTGACAATTCACTATCTGGCAGTCTGATGGACGAATCTGGGTGTGCCAGACGCCTGGAGAACGCTTCCAACAGTCATGCTTCCAGCATGACTGTGCCCCTGTGCACAAAGCGGGGACCATAAAGACAAGGTCGGATGAGGTTGGTTTGGAGGAACTCGAGTGGCCTGCAGAGCCCTGACATCAACCCCACTGAACACCTTTTGGGATGATATGGAACTGTGACTGCGAGTCAGGCCTTCTCATCCAAGATCAGTGCCTGACCTCACAAATGCTTTTTTGGCTGAATGGGCACAAATTCACACAGTGACACTCCAAAATCTTGTGTAATACCTTCCCAGAGGAGTGATGGCTGTTATAGGTGCAAAGGGGGGGCAACTCCATGTTAACGTCCATGTGGTTTGGAATGGGATGTCCAACAAGCTCATTTGGTGTGATGGCTGTGTCCACGTACTTTTGGCCATACAGTGTATACACACACACACACACACACACACTAGGTGCCTCGCTAGTACCAGGTTGGACCCGTTTGCCTTCAGAACTGCCTCAATTCTTTGTGGCATAGATTCAAGAAGGTGCTGGAAACATTCCTCAGAGATTTTAGTCCATACTGACATTATGGAATCACACAGTTGCTGCAGATTTTAGTCCATATTGACATTATGGCATCACACAGTTGCTGGAGATTTTAGTCCATATTGACATTATGGCATCACACAGTTACTGCAGATTTTAGTCCATATTGATATTATGGCATCACACAGTTGCTGGAGATTTTAGTCCATATTGACATTATGGCATCACACAGTTGCTGGAGATTTTAGTCCACATTGACATTATGGCATCACATAGTTGCTCCAGATTTTAGTCCATATTGACATTATGGCATCACACAGTTGCTGGAGATTTTAGTCCATATTGACATTATGGCATCACACAGTTGCTGGAGATTTTAGTCCATATTGACATTATGGCATCACACAGTTGCTGGAGATTTGTTGGCTGCACATCCATGATGTGAATCTCTCGTTCCACCACATCCCAAAGGTGCTCTGGGTATCTCCACTTGCAAACACTGTTAAACGTAGCACTGCAGATTGTGATTTACAAATATAAATCGTTCTGATTTGTCTAGCGACATTTTAGTGACAAAACTAGTTTATTTTATATTGGCAAGTGAAATTAATTATTTGCATAATTTGCAAAACCTTTTTACAGCTACAAAATGAATTACATGTTTGCAAACATTTTTACAAGTATGTCAATCTTTTTTACAGCTGCAAAACTAATTACAAGTTTGCAAATCTTTTTAACACCGACAAAACATTTGTTGCTGTTTTACCTTCATACAATTAGGGTTAACAGCCTTGCTCAGCAACACAACATATTGTTCATCTTGTCAAGTGGATTTGAACCACTGACCTTTTAGTTCCTGGCTCAACAACATTTATCTGCCATCCCTATTTAAAATATGTGCACAATCAGAATGTGGACAAGGTTAGGACAAAGGATATAATAAAGTTATTTTTCAGTCCAACATTTTATTTTCATGTTGGAAACACATGACATAAAGAGTGAATAGATGCACAAATTTATGCAAAAAAATGTAAATGTTTGATTGAAGTAAAAATACAATAAAAATATTAGCTGCAACACAAAAATAAAACCCATCAATGCAGCAGTGTGTGTAAGTTCTCTCCAAGCACATAAAAATAAGATTCATGTTCTGTATATATAACAACATGGAATGGAGCATGTTTTGAATGAATGAATCAACACTATGACAATGAATGAGGAAAATAAAAACAGACAAAACATTTTTCAGTTCTGAAGAAATAACTGGTAACAATTTGAACCTTGCAGTTCAGTATACATAATCTGTATTATTAGTGCGACTTCAGTTGGCTGCATTTTACATAATAAAGAGATGATCAGTACTATATAGTGCTTAGCAGTGGTCTCTGTATAATAACATAAAATCACAGCTGTCTTTTAGTAAGGGAGCTGCCTGACTAAACACTGAGTTAAGGCGTTGTGGGATTAAGGTTTACTGTATATCCGACTAAGACTGAATATGCAAGGACACGGGCCATACTGTAAATATTAAAACCTTAATACTATACTTTCAATCTTACATATTCCATAATATATTATGGAATTCCCTGATATCCAAATTGTTTTTTTTCCCTCTGGTATCAACCAACTTATAAACACTGATACTGAATGCTCATTTGCTGGTCCCTATTCACTTCCTGGTTTAGACAAGAGTCTTTTACCTTGATAAACATGCCTTCTTCACCAATAAAGTACTTCAGCAAGATAAGTGCATTTGGCAATCTTTCCGTAGTACCTTGAACATGTAACATTTATAACCTTCAAATAACCTTCAAATAACCTAGATTTCAAATGTCACTTTCATATGCAGTTCTAACCCTAATCAGTTACCTTCTTAACTATTTGACGTAAGTATATACACACACTAACCTTCATAACTATTAATACTAGGTAAATACTTCATATCCAATTGTACAATATTGACTTTCTCTTGATCCAGTCCAGGTTATTAGATTGTTCTGCCCAGTCTGTTTGATGATAATATAGACATTTGGATATATAGATAGATATATGAACAGGTCGACGTCAGGACAAACGACAGAACAAGGCAGGCTGCAGCAGTGTTTGGTGTGGTAAGTAGACGAAGGAAGGGAACAGCGTGTGGCTTTAGAGGTGAACTTTAACCCTGTGGTATGGCAGGTATGACAACTGCAGACGAGTCCACTATTCACCCTCTTCTTTCAAGTCAAACCTGTATGAGTGAAAGTGGTTTAATTAACATATTGTATTGCAATTACTCAATGTTAGAGTTTTAAAACAGTGCAAACTTTAGTGTGGAATAAGCTTCTATCAACCCAACCTTCTTTAGTGCCATCAATCATTAATGAGGCCATGAAAACCGGTTTTAACATGTCAGTAGCATATTGAGTTCTATAATGTTTTACATTCTGAGTAATAAGATACCTTGATGTTTTGGGAAATGTAAGAGTCAAATTTGAAATCCTTTTTACATTTTAAGCTGAATTTGGTAAATTCTGACCACAAATGAAACAAAGAAAACACAAAATATGATGCTGTAAATTATCCATAAATCATAACAACAATGGCACAAGTTAACATTACACTAGAATATGTATTACATATGAACAGTGGCTGTGAACCCAATGAGTCAATATTTAATGCTTTTACTCACCATTCTGTGATCCCAGAGGCAATGTCAATCTGAGCAAGCTCTATCTGCACCTAAATAATATGGATATGCACTATTTGCATTATATGCATTATTTAAACACTGCTTGCTGAGTATGTGTTGAGTATAAGGTTACAATAAGGTTATGCAGTGTGTTGAGTATAAGGTTACAATAGCATTCACGGTGATCTGTCCATGCTGACCTGTCCAATGAGATCACTGCTCCTGAAGGAGGCAGAGCTGTTCTTCACTGACACACTGAGATGCCTGTGACTGGCCTCCTCCAAAGACAAGTCAAAGTCAAACCTACGTAGGAGAGACAGCACACGTTTGAATGGTTCCAACACATGTTTCAATGAGTCACTTTACACATCATCAGTGTCGATAACATCTCACACCTTTCATTGTATTCTGGGTTGAGGTCTTTCTTCTTGATGCTCGTCTTCCTCTTGGTGGCCTTGCTTTTGTCTGGCAGCAGAATGAGGGAGATGTAGGTGTCTAGACCATCCTTGCTGGAAGAAGGCAGATCCCTACATACAACATGGAACATATGATCCAGGGCCTTAAAAACCAGTAGGTCAATTGGTCAGGTAACAAAATGGTAGGAAATTGTACAGTATGTGAAAATTTATGATAGACGTATCATTACAGGAAGGAACCCCTTCTTCAGCACCAAGCTGAAACTTATGATATACATTATGTGTAGGTTTCCAATGAATGAAGCCTTAGCTTCATTAGCTTCATTAGCTTAAGTTACTACATCATTGTAAATATGAACTGTAAATACATCAACCTGTAAATACTGAAAATATTCCTTCCAATACCTAATAAATAAATTAACCGTGTAGTTACTATTGTTTGAATATGAACTTAAATTATTGCATGCTAATTAGTCAAATATTTATATTTTATATTACATCAAGAAACTGCCATTAGGCTCCTATATTATGATTCTGCTGGAGTTGTTATTTCATTGGATGTACACCGACGAGCCAGGGCATTATGACCACCTGCCTAATATGCTGTTGGTCCTCTGCGTACCAAAAACAGCACCGACCTGACGAGGCATGGACTCTACAAGACCTCTGAAGGTGTCCTGTGGTATCTGGCACCAAGACATTATCAGCAAATCCTTCAAGTCCTGTAAGTTGCGAGGTGGAGCCGCCGGGGATCAGACTTGTTGGTCCAGCACATCACACAGATGCTCAATCGGATTGAGATCTAGGAAATTTGGAAGCCAGGACAACACCTTGACCTCTTCAATCATGTGTGTCAGGGCGCATTATCCGGCTGAAAGAGACCACTGCCATCAGGGAATACCATTGCCATTAAGGGGTGTACCTGGTCTGCAGCAATGTTTAGGTAGGTGGCACGTATCAAATTGACGTCCCAGGGAACATTGCCCAGAGTGTCACACTCCCTCCACCGGCTTGTCGTCTTCCCACAGTGCATCCTGGTGCCATCACTTCCCCAGGTAAACGGCTCACGTGATGTAAAATAAAAACGGAACTCATCAGACCAGGTGACCCTTCTTCCACTGCTCCAAGGTCCAGTTCCAACATTTGCATGTCCATTGTAGGCGCTTTCGAAGGTGGACAGGGGACATCATGGGCACTCTGACCGGTCTGCGGCTACACAACCCCATACTCAGCAGGGTGCAATGCATTGTGTGTTATGACACATTCCTCCCGTAACCATCATTAAAATTTCCTGTGACTTGGGCCACAGTAGACCTTCTGTCAGTTCAGACCAGACAGGACAGCCTTCGTTGCCCTTGTGCAACGATGAGCCTTGGGCGCCCAACACCCTGTCGCTGGTTTTAATTTTTTTCCTCCTCGGACCACTGTCGGTACTCACCACTGCTGACTGGGAGCACCTCAAATGCCTTGCGGTTTCAGAGATGATCTGACCCAGTCATCTGGCCATAACAATTTGGCCTTAGTCAGGGTCGCTAAGGTCTTTCCTCCTGCCCATTTCTCCTGCATCCAACACGTTGACCGTGAGAACTGATTGTTCACTTACCATCAAATTTACCCAGAGCTTGACATGTGCCCTTATTAGGAGATGATCACCGTTATTCAGGCTTCACCTGTGAGTGGTCATAATGTTTTGGCTCATCAGTGTATGTACGGGCAGTTGTTTTGCTGACTGTCATGTGACCTGAACATGACAAACGCAGCGCTCTTGCTACATGGCATGGTGGTGTTATGAGTAATGCTGAAACTCGGATGCAGACCTGCAGGCGTGGACTGCGATGGCGAGTTTCTTCTCCTTTGATGCATAAGACAAAGAGAGCTTCACCTGACCATGGTTCCCAGCAGCACAAGGTAGAGTTCCCTGACCTATCAGCTCCACCATTTTAGAGTCCAGAATCTGGTGAAAGACACATGTTGTAAGTTAGCATTTCAACACATGATAGAGGATATAGAAGTATTTTTGTTTGTCACCTTGAGTTCAGCCCTCAGTAGAATCTGACTGTCAGGTGAAGCTCCATCCAGACTCAGCCACCTATCCAGGACCAGATCTGGTTCTGACAGCAGCTCTCTGACAGGCATCACCACAGAACCTAACGCCTGATCCCAAGCACTGGAAAGCTGCAGGTACAAAAGAAAACCCATTAACATTAGATGCATAATTATTTACTTATATGAGTTATATAATTTTTGTGATATTGTGACAACATTCTAATGTAAGTGGACTATAACGAAATCGTACTGATTTTTAAATGAGTAATAGAATAGGAAGCGGTCTCTCACACACATAACTATGAGCATCTCTCACCTTAACTATGAGCATCTCTTCTTTAGGGTCATGAACCAAGAAGTAGAAAGCCTCGTCCCACTGGGGTGACTTGGTGCGATCACACACCTTCAGAATCAGAGGATAAAGGGGAAAAGTGACGTTATCCAGTCAATCTTGGATAAATTGGACCACCTAAAATGACAAAGTGAAAATATCACCTTAGTTCTGTAGGTTGTCTTCCCCAGAACCAACTCAGCTCCAGCCTTGGGCTCCTTCCCACTCTTCTTAAACTACAAAAACAGAGATCACACAATATTACAGGGATCGCACAATATTAATGGCAGAACTAAGGATTGTGATAAACTAGTGATAATGAAACGTTCCAAAATCTACGTCTTGGCATAAGACAAACACAGCTCCCATCCCAAAGCCAGAGTTCAACAGTGTTAGAGATGAGGGGTCAGAGGTGAAAGGTGACTCACAGGCAGTGAGTGGGCTCTGTCCATGTAGACGAAGAGCAGAGCAGCAGCAGGAACAGCCTTGTTCTGGTAGGATTGGAGAGACTGCAGCTGCAGTACCTGGAGCATGGGGAAGAGACATTTAAATCACATCGAAATAACATCAAAACGGAGAGATAGAGGAAAGTGGAATGGACATGGGAAGAAGTTATGATGAGGTTATGATGGTAATTGTAACACTGGAAAACTATTGATGGGAGCAGAGGTGAGGAGAATAATATTGTAGAGACAGAGCAGATAAAAATGGAACAAACCTGATCCAGTTGTTCTGGTTCTGATACAGTAGGAACCCACTCCAGTACCAGGTGAACACGACCTGACTTGACATCCTTCAGAGTGAACCACTGGAACAGACACAAACTTCACATCAGCTAGTGTTCTGAAAATTAAACTAATGCTTATAGACATGAGAGTACTATTAGAAGATGGTACCGACATTACTTAGTTCAAAAGTAGATGGAGAAATGCACACCTGTTCTGTATACTCGGATTGGATGATGTCTTTCATACTGATGTGACACCTTAAAAAAGAAATGGATCTTTAAAGTTAAACACATTGACAGAGAACTACAAAGTATGCTTTACACCAAGGCAATAACATGGCTTTAACATTACAGGACCAAGTCTAACTTCCACTGGCTCCTAGTCAAATGTAGTGCACTATATAGGGAATAGGGTGGTGTCAATTGGAATGCAAAATAAGTTCCTTTCACCTGCCCAAGAAGTCATCAGAGTCCATGTCTTTATCATACAGCTCCACCTGGACCTCCTGACTTGGCTGTGGGGTCATCACAGTCTGGTGACAATAATCACAGTAACATTAAAGTTGATGTCCCAAGTTAGGACGTTAGCTCAATTACAGCAACGGCACAACTGCATTCACATTTAATATTTAAAAGGCAATTTAGATGTCAGTTATTCCCCACACTATTCAGTGCTTGTTTTCTCACTCAAATGGAAAATTAGTAAACTGTGTAGAATTTTAGGAACCAGGAAATGATAGAGGGATTTCACATTTGTTGTCTGCAATTGCTTGTTACACGAGAGATGATTGCGAGCCTTAGTGGTGCCGATGGATCAGAGAAAGGGTGAAAATTCAGCATTTTACGATGTTGTGAAACTATTATTCCACCATTACTTCAGAGATATTATGGACATTATCTTACATAACGATGTCAAACATTGTACCAAATGATCCTTCACCACTGAAGGTACAAGTGTTTCCATTTCCACAATCTGGCTACAGTGACTCTGTGAGCCATGGCCTCAGTGGACCTGCTCTGACTATGGATGCTGGGACTTTTGGAGATTCATTTTATCAAGGAATGGCTGATGATGACATGGGTCTTCAATGTCAGCCCTAGCTATGGAAACATTAACCAAAAAACACTTGAGCTAAAAAATAACAATCACTTTTGACACTTGTAGTGATAATGAAAAAAGCCATTATTATCTTCCATCCAAGATTTATTCTGGTAAAGCCAGGCAACTTAGATTAGAATGTTGGGTACGTTTGGTCATTTCTGAAGTACCTATACAAGTTACTTGAGTTACTTGTAATACCATTTTAGAGTACATGATGAAAACCGCTGTCAATATGACCAGAGCGTTAAGGGTAATTACTACCAGGTTGTTGTAAATAAGAATGTTTTCTTAGAATACTTAAAATGTAAAAAAGGTAAATGATTTAAATATATATACACAGTACCAGTACCAGTTTGGACACAGCCATTCACTTTAGTGTTGTCAGAGTGATGCTTGACATCATAAAATGTAGAACCTATAGAATTAGAATGTGGGAACTTTGGCAGAGACAAACAGGCAAAGACAGTCAGTAATGTGACTGAGTGTTGGTGACTAGAGTTGGTGAGTTGTCTTTCTCAGAACTGTCTAGTTTTAAGTTGTAGAAGTGGTAGACTGAGTTCTGTTAAAACATTATTAAATAAAACTATTTAACCTGACATCAGCCAATTAAAAATGTAATTTCCAAATGTGCTGTTCCATGAATAGGATATGAAGAAGGTACTATTATCACTGTTTGAATAGATACATCCTTCAGGGTTTGTGGGCTTGGCTGAGATTCATAAAGTTCAAGATGTAGGGAAAGGGGTGGGGCTTAAGTCCTAGGGTTGGGGGGTGGGGCTTAAGTCCTAGGGTTGGGGGGTGGGGCTTAAGTCATGGTAACCACATTTGATGATGGGTGATGCCTCATGCCCAAATGTAATCAGTAGTAGTGGGGTGAATCAGGTCCCCCATTCAAAGACCACGGCAAAGTCAGCTCAATGCAAAGCCTCTGTTTTCATATGCAAAAGTGAATGCATTAGAAAAACATTTGCTATCTGCCTTTTGGATTAAAGTGTCTGCTAAATGATTCAAATCCAAAGCCTAAATTATGTGTTTGTGTGTTCAATAGAAACAGTGAAATAACATGATGTCGACCAAACCTGTTGGTCAATGGTCGGACTGGACAGATAGACAATTCAATGACAGCAGATTGTTGTGGCCAAGATGTGAGGTACAACAACGCTCTCCACCAAGGCATGGATGTGA
>JACXGI010008411.1:0-12027 GCA_016801175.1 Esox masquinongy | reverse complement strand
TGGGGAAAAGGAAAGAGTTAGAGAAAGACAAAGAGATGGCAGAAGAAAGACATTTAGCAAAACTTCGCAAGATCGCAATAATGATTGAGGATGCTTTAAGAGATAAGATTGAGGGAGAGAGTGCGGAGAGACTGAATAAGGCCCTGCTTGACATGGAGAACAAGAAGAACACAGATGGAACACTTCAAGAATCAATGCAGGGAACAGGTCAAACTAAGGGACTATGAGAGACCACTGAGGACTAGCCGAATGAAGAAAGCCTGTTGGGAAGATGAGCAGTTCGAGAAAATGAGAGAGCAGGTAAGATATTATAATCCTGTATTGAATAATATGAAAAATGTATGCCATGGGAATCTGGATAAGAGCTAACTAAAATGTCAGTGTGGTGGTAGTGACTGGTAGAAGCAGTGATAACAGTGAGAGTTATTACTGTTGTTGTTCTTATCATAACCTTAGCTGTTGCCTGAAACCATACATTATCTCATTGCTGATAAAGTATCTTCTATTTTGATATATAGAAAGTGGCTGACAGGGAGATGAAAGCTGAGTTTCTGTGAGGGACGGAGAATGATGAGAGAGGACAGGGGGACACGACATCAATGCAAGAGCAGGTATGGGAGAGTATCATCTCATAGTTTTCTGTAAATGGTGGTGTTGTTATAGTTGTTGCCAGAGATGATTGGTGACTAAATATATGGGTTGTTTGTATCGGTATTGCATCATGCATTTCTAAGTGTGTGTATATTTTAAGGAGGACAATGAGAGAGAGATATTAAGAAACAGAGAAAGAAAGAAAACTAAGAGGCAGGAGAACAATAGATATACTGACAGGCAGAGAAAAGCAGAGCAGCAGAGAGAGTTTACAAAGACATAGACACTGAAGAATGAAAGACTGAAAGACACTGACACAGAAGAAATGGTCAGACAGGGAGAGGAGAACTGGGAGAACTAGAGAAAGTTAGTAAGGGAAAGAAACAGACCAAAATGACCAAAAAGAAAATGTTGAAGGAGAAAGGGACGGAGGAGCTAAGACAGAAAGACTTAGAGGGAGCAAGGCAGAAAGAGATTAGAGTCTTAAAAAGTGGGAGCCGGCTGAGGCTATGCCCGTAACCCGGATGATCATTTGCAAGCCAAGGCACACGCCAGACCTACAACCAAACTCCTGGCTTCATGACGAGTGCCCTGTCCTTGACCCCATCATAGAGCAAGCTCCAGAGCCTGAGATCATTGCTGAGTGTGAGATTCTAGACACTGAAATGGATGAGAACGTGTATGTGGATGCGGATGTGACCTATAAAGGTAGAATCATCCCTTACAAGGAGATCCAGGAGGCTAAGCAAAGGCTCCTTGAGGAAGAGATTGCCCAGCACAGAATACACCTCTTAAAGCTGAAGAGCAACCCAAAGAAGTTCCTTATGACAGGCGAGGGAGAAGAGGGGAACAGTGAACCGTCAGAGGGAAGCCAATGTTCTTCCATCAGTGATGGGGAGATCAAGTCCAGGTCCACAGAGGAGGTGGGAAACAACCACCAACAGGAAGAAGGAAGCCAGCCTATCAAGGACAAAAGCAAGCGCACGCGACTGCTGAGCTGGATTAATGAGAAGGTTAAGGAGAACAACCAAAGGAAAATTGACAAATCCAACTACAATGAGGAGCACAAAGGTGACAAGAAGGTCTTCAACTGGTGTCTGGGAAACTACGCCAGTGTGAACCGTACTGAGTGGGAAGAAAGGAAGAGGACCAAGCTCCTGAAGGCTGAAGCAAAGCGAAAGAAAGTTGAGGACCAATGGCTCAATTGGGAGAAATCCAGAGCTGAAAAGAAGCAGATGAAGAAGCTGCAGAAGGTGAAGATCAAAGGCAACTGAAGATGAAAAAACCTTAAGGTAAATAGATATGACTAATTTTAATTTGTTTTGGGTGAAAATAGTCACTTTGTTATTTGAGCAACTCTCTCCAACTGTGATGTGAGGCTACTTGTTCTACTTCAGCTTTGTGAAATTACACAGTATCATTCTAATTTACCCTTAACACTTCTTCCTATTTGTGATCATTTCTCCAGCTCTGGAGTTTTAAAGGACAGAATCACTGCATCCCCCCAAAACTTCCTTGCAGCCAAGCATTTTTTTTTCTTCTTTTTACTGATCATACTCTTTCTGTTGCTTTCCAGTACGATTAGCATTATTAACTGCAAATAAATGTCATTATTGTCACTTTGGCTTTGTTTCATACTGTTAAAGAATTGATGGTATTTCACATGAGATGACAAAAGGTGCTATATTATGGAATACTGTAGAATATGTACATACAGTATGTGGGTATGTTCACCGTGGATATAGTATATACACATCACACATTCTCCCTAAAATCTTCCAACCCCTCCATACCTCAAACATCTCATTCCAGGTGGGGTTGAGGTTCTCCTTGATCACATGACTCTTAAACGTGACTCCTCCGATGTTGATTTTCACATAGGGGTCACTCTTGCCTTTCTTCAAGCCCCCCATCAGATTGTCTTTGGCGATTAGATTCTGGGCCTCCAGTAGGTGGATTCTCAGCACCCCCTAAAAACAAACACTGCTAACCAGACAGCACGAATGCAGCAGTAACACATGACAAACCCCATTCACACGGCTGTATACGGTAGTACATCTCTCATTCACACAGTACATGGTAACAAAAATGGCCTACTGGCTCACTGTCTCACCTCAGAGGCAAAGCCTGGTCCAGGGTTGGTGTGTGTGGGGAGTGTTTCAGCAGGACTGGGTTCCACAGAGACTTCCTCAAGTACCTTCTCAGGGACCTCCTCCGTAGCTGTTACCTTCTTAGTCTCCTCTGACTCTGGTACTGGGATAGAGGGAAGGCTGGGGGCTGGAGAGCTGGGAGTGTCCACAGAACTAGACCTGAGTGGACATGGTGGAGCAACAAAAGAACAACATTTGTTTATGTAAATATGAGAAACCTTATTAGGAAACCTTGTTTGTTGTATATTATGTCTCACCTCTGCAACACAGTGTCTTTCTCCAGTTTCTGTTCAGTCGTTGAGCTGGCTCCACCTCTGGGTTGATCTGCCTTATCCACATCAATTTTACACTTCTTAGGACACAGCACCTGTTGTGGAACAACATAGTACACCACCATATAATCCCACTATCCAACATTATAGCAGAAATCCATACAAATCCTAGGTGCCTTCTAAACACTAAAATCGTGCTTGTGTTGATTTCTGAGTGTTTCTCACTTTGAGTTCAGCCCTCAGTAGAATCTGACTGTCAGGTGAAGCTCCATCCAGACTCAGCCACTGATCCAGTACCAGATCTGGTTCTGACAGCAGTTCTCTGAGTGGTACCACCAGAGAACCAATGGACAAGGTCCAACAGTGTGACAACTAGAAGGGGAAAAAGGTTAAGAATGGATGAGCTGTTAGGATGGGTGAAAATCACAACTATTTTCAGCCCTTATTATAACAACATGGTAATATAATAAGTTGTAAATCAGGTAGTTCAAATCCTGAATGCTGATTGGCCAATAGCCATGGTATAAGAGACGGTATACCACAAGTATGAAATCACTTTTTACTGCATTAATTGCGTTGGCAATTAGGCGTCTCGGGGTGTGTTGTATAATGCCAACGTACCACGGCAAAGCGCTGTGTACAGGCACTCCACAATGTGTCGTGCCTAAGAACAGCTCTTTCTTTCTATTGATCATACACCATGCACCCCTGTGCCTGATTGTTTAAATATAAACACTACCTTCACTATAAGGATCTCCTCTCTGGGGTCACGAACCAGGAAATAGAAAGCCTCGTCCCACTGGGGGGATGTGGTGCGATCACACACCTTTACAGCGACAGAAATGACGGGTTGAAACAACTGAAAATACCATATCACTGTCTGAACAAAGCACATCTTTTTATAGACACAATGAATGGGTTGCCTCACCGTCGTTTTATAGGAGGTCCCCCCTACAACAAGTTCAGCTCCTACTTTTGGCTCCTTCCCACTCTTCTTCAGCTAGAATAAAAACATTCAAAACATAACATTGAAGTTATTAGTCCTTTAAATATAACATGCCTATCACACACTGAAACCCCTTTCAAACGTAGGAGGTAGATAATGTCAGACTCACTGGCAGGCCATCTGACCTCTCCACAAACACAAACAGTAAGGCCATGGAGGGGACAGCCTTGTTGTTGAACGACTGTCTCGTCTGGAACTGGAACAGCTGAGGGGCATTTAAAGGTCACAGATGGAAGTATTACTCTCATTTCTGCTTCACTGGGATTCTGTGCTTTCAAAATATAGACAATATTTTATATTTGAATATAACCCATAGCATAATCGGACAGACCTGATCTAGTATGTCGGGCTCTGACACTGCAGGAACCCACTCCAGAACCAGGTGAACACGACCTGACTTAACATCATTCAGAGTGTACCACTGGAACAGAAAGACAACAACAACAAAGTGTACTGTACCACTGAAAAAGGAGAACTAATGAGCTTTCACATGGGATGGGAACATAGAATAGTATTTACATTTGGCTTTCAGTACAGTGATGTGTTAATAGGTTATGTCAACTACCTTGCAGGTAGACCTCACCTGATCAGTGTACTGAGAAGTAATGATATCCTTCAGATTGATCTTCAACCTGGAAAAGCATGTTATGAGGTTAGACTGCTAACAACAACAACAACATGGAATATCCCTCAACAAAGGACTACTCAGTCATATTGTACTGCACATAGAGTTTGGCTAATGACTCAGAGTCATATTATACTGTATATTGAGTTTGGCCAATGAATCAGGGTTATTTTATACTTTAAATAGTTTGACCAATGACTCAGTGTCATATTATACTGTATATTGAGTTTGGCCAATGAGTCAGTGTAATGTTATACAGGACATAGAGAGTTTGGCCAATTGATAAGTGATAATTTACAGGGACTAGTTTTGCTGTTTATTTCTGATACATTTACAATTTGTTGACACTACAACGCAAATAACGGCACATAATGGCTTGGATATATATTACCTACAATGCTAATCAATAAAAACTTCTGGTAATTCAGTAATTAGCATAGGTGGTCTTGTATTTTTGTGTAAAGATTAAAGATCCAAACATGACGGCATTCTAAAAGCTGGCCCTTCTTAATACATGGCTCTGCCAAGTGTTGAAACATAGGTCCTAGCTCCCAGAGACTCATACCTGCCCATGAAGTCATCCTTCATGTCCATGTCTTTATCAAACACCTCTAAATGCAGCTCCTGTCCAGGCAGTGTGGTCAGAACCACCTAGTAGACAAGCAACAGGTTTCATGAGGGCAGTGTTAAACAATATAAATAAAAACACTGTAACTAGAAACACATAGGTCTTCCCCAAAATGATTACATTTATTTATATTGGATTCATTTGCTTAGAAGTGTCTGACTTGAAAACCATATTTCACAACACCAATACAACCATGGTCTTCAGCTGACATAAATTACCTCATACATCTCATTCCAGGTAGGGTTTAGGTTCCTGTTGATGACCCGACTTTCAAAGGTCTCCCCACCAATGTTGATTTTGACGTAGGGGTCACTTTTGCCCTTCACCATACCACCCATCATGTTGTCCTTGGGAACCAGATTCTGGCCCTCTAGAAGATGGATTCTCAGCACCCCCTAAACAAAATACAAATACAAGATAAACACTGCAATTCCACACTGCAATCACACTTTCGCTTTCTTTAATCGTCTTAACAAAAAATGTACGTCTGTCCATGTGTTCACATCAACAGGCTTGCTTTACCTCTGTGGCAAAGCTGGGGTCAGGTGAAGTCTGTTGGGGGCGTATCTTTGAGAGGTCAGTTGCTAGGTTGGCTGCTTCGGTCGAGGTAGCAGAAATGTTCTCTTCATCCAACCACAACACCTATGAGTGAATGAAAGAGACAGACAGAGAAGGATACAGACAAAGAAAAATTAGAGACAGACAGGGAGTCAGAGACAGAGAATGTGATACAGAAAGAAAGACAGAGAGAAACAGAGAAATAAAAAAGACAAAAGATGAGACAAGTATGCATTACAAATATGCAAAACTGAGCAATTATTTTGTGCATCAATCTTAGTTCTGTTTCTGAGAGGAGGTACCAGTCTTTACCCTGAGTACAGTATTGATATAGATTCGGCTGGCGGAACCAGAGTTGTCCAGCTGGAACCACTGGTCCAGAGACAGGTTGGGGCTGGACAGCAGGCGTGACAGAGAGATGGACAGGCTCCCTAGACTCTGTGCCCTGTCATTGTCCTTCACCTACAACACACACACAAGGACAGAGTGAGGTCATTCAACAGACTGTTAAGAGGAAAAGCCATTAAACCATTCATCAAAACTGAATAACAAAGAATATGTTATCAAATAAAATATATGAATGTACCTGAATGTCTATTGACTGCTTGCGAGGATCTGGGATGAAGAAGGTAAATGCGTCTTCCCACACTGGGTTGATGGTTGTCCAACACGTCTGAAAGTTACATGTCAGCAGAGAATAAGTCTGACTATTAGCAAAAGTGTAAAGTCATGTGAAAAAGTAGGTATACTTCCTGGAAAGTCTATTTTTTTACTCATGGATAATTGAGCTAAATTCCAACCACATTCATGTTTTACTTTGAAACTGTCTATGCAATTAAAATATAAAGAAATCCAATTTCTTTATGCAGTGGCTTAAATTAAAATACACTGAACCAAAACAGGTGCAAAAGATTATAAAATCATTAGAGAGTAACTTGGGAAGGTAACTCGTTTGGTCTTAACCATACGGGTGTGTGGTAACACATCATGCCAAGATGAAAAGCCCAATCTGAGGCCCTCAGAAAAAAGACTATTAATGTCCATGAGTCTGGGAGGGGTAACAAAGCCACTTCAATCTCATATTGTTGAAGTGAAGATCACATATACATATGTCCAAATATGTAAATGTGCGTGTAAACGTTGTGTAGTCTACAGCCCTGTGATAGTCTTACCCGGCTCTCTCTGGTTACGTCCTGCACAGACATCTGCACCATGGGACTGGGTTCTTTATTGCCCTTCTTCATCTAAAAAGCACACACATATAAACCCATATATCAAACTCAACTTACCATGTATCCAACATTAAACTGCATTATAAATCATTAACACAGCAGCTTCAGCTAATCATGTTCTTCACTGACATACTGGGGAAAGAATTTTTCCAAAAAAGGTGGGTAAAGTGTCAAACAAAATAAAAAGGTGTTTCCTGGCATTTACATCACTGATGTTCCTGATGATGAGAGTAGTTGAGTTGTTGGATTGGATGTGTTCTAGCATGGAGATTGCCATTAAAAGTATCAACCATTTTAATGCAGTCAACCGGGCAGGGCTTACAATATAATTTGCTGATTCCTCTTGATGACCCATTTAGTCATGTGACCTAAGCATATAGCAGGTCACCAGGGGTGATGCAGTAATGGAACGGATACACAGATAAGACTAATTTCTATTTCTACGGTTGGTAACCACTGGCATAGATGTTGCATAGCAACAGCTGGAGACAGTTGAGAAATCAAAGGTGTCCTGCCACACAAAGGAAACAGCAAATATGAGTAGCAACGGTTTCAGGTAGTGAAAACCTAAATGAAGCACCAATAAGCCTGTTTCATTCCAGAAAGTTCTTCATCTCCCATTCACTCCCTTTTGCAGATTGGGCAGAGCTGGATCGGTGAAAGCAAAACTGAGGCAACTCTAGCGTACTTGAAAATTATTCCTTATACTTATCCAACTATCTCATAATAGCTAAGTGATAGAAACAAGGGCAGAAGCTGGGTAAAGAATGATTGTGTAAGACAACTCTAATGAGAGTACCAGCTCCACCCCATCAGCCACTGACAGGAAGCAGCTTTGAGGGCTGAGGTAGGAGGTTAATGACATGGGGTGACTCACAGGAAGGGCTTCAGCCTTGTCCAGATAAACTGCCAAGATGGCTGCCGAGGGAAGATCAGAAGTCTTACTGGACACTGTCATGCTCTCGTTCCTATGAAGAACCTGGGAGATGGGGAGAGAGGAGTGGAGAAGGTAATGACTCGGCTTTTCATTATGTACATTCCTTCACTACGGCTCTCTGCAAGTGTAGACAGTCACCACAATATATAACCACAGTAGACACACTAAGTATCACACTACGGATGCAGACCTCTTCCAGCCGCTCGGTATTGGGCTGCAGGACCAACCACTCCAGTCTGAAATGGACCCGTCCTGACTTGGTTTCTTTCAAAGTGAACCACTGAAAAAAGCATAAACACACAGGTTGCGATGATAACATAACACATACATTACTTACGGTGTAGATGACAAGAACATATTAAGTGCCACACTTGATCAGACCTTCATTAGAACAAAAAACTCACTTCATCGACAACTTTGGATTTCTTCACTAAAGCCAAATCCACCTTGGTTCTAAAGGGAGAAGGCAAAGAGACAGAGATGAAGACATTCCCCAAAAAACAAAGATATCAAGACCATGGAGAAAGAGAAGGGAAAGAGATCCAGTTAATATGAACGGGAGAAGAACACTAAATGGAAGGTTAACAGAACACAGAAACGTGCGGAACACAGAAACCAGGACAGGCAGACAGATGCAGCTACCTGCCCAGAAAGTCATCCTTGTCTGGGTCTTTGTCATACACCTCCACCTCCAGCTCCTGACCTGGTACTTCATGGACTATGACCTGACACACGCACAAACACACACAAAACAAACAAACAGACACACACACACAAACAGACACACATGACCATAAGAACCAACAACACAAAGACATGAATGAAGAGATAATGTAGCATTGTATTTTATACCTCTTTTGATTATGTGCCATTTGAGGTATAATTTAAAAATCACACTGACCTTGAAACAGACAAACAAATGGGGAATCCCCACTCACCTACTTCCAAAACCAACGTTAATACTGTACGTGGCAACACCCTTCAATGAAAGATGAATTTGACCCAGTGGTGCAGCACCTGATTCGCTCACCTCGTACATCTCTCCCCATTTGGGACAGACAGTGTTGTCCACAACTTGTGAGGTGAAGGTCTGAGGCCCCACCCTACAAACAGCATACGGATCAGACATCCCTGATATCACCCCCTTCATGTAGTTGTCTTTAGCTGGCAGATCATCAGCCTCCAAGAGGTGGATACGCACCACACCCTGAGAGGGAGGGGGAGATGGGTAGGGAGAGAGAGTTAGGGAATTGCTATTGGTATTGACTCTAATATGTATCTGTTGTGTAAAATATGTAACTCTGAGTCAGTGTTAACTTATCAAGTAGTTTGGTAAGGTCCTACTAATCACAACAAACCACCTAACCCAAACCACCCCAAACAGATCCCCAAACTACCCTAACCCAAATATCCCCTTGACTAACTCAAACCACCCAAAACACATCCCAAACTACCCTAACTCAAAACACAAATATACCCCAAATTAACCCAAACCACCCCAAACAGATCCCCAAACTACCCTAACCCGAAATACAAATATAAATTAACCCAAACCACCCCAAACACATCCCAAAGTACTCTAAACAAACTCATACTGATCTCCGAAGAACCCCAAACGATACAGTACATAAGCGGGTGTCTGGGTCAATGTGTGTGTTTGAAGAGTATGCTGGTCCAGTTTATGAACTCACCCTGGGTAGAGGAGAGCGTAGCTGGGCAACATGCAGATCTGCTACCAGAGGAACAGTCAGACGGTTGGGCAGAACCAGGAAGGAGGCAATGGCGTCCATTATCATAGTGTCAGACATGATGCTGAGTAACAGAGGATAACAAAGGATACACAGGATTTTAGATACTGTAGATATGCAGGTGCACAGACATAGAGTGGTCAGGTGGTATTGATAATTTTCACGTGATGTCACAGCATATGGGAACGCCCACCTGGCGAGCAAAACAAACTCTCCTTCCACTACCCTCCATCGACAACTCCACAACTTTTACTTCAAAATGCCAGATAGTTGCAGTTCCATTGGATGCGCAAACCGCATATATATTATTGTATTTGCAATCATATCTACATGTAATCATTGTAATGAATGGCATAGTCTGTTTTCGTCTGCACTGATGCAACCAACTCCAATAGCCTGGCTAACGTTAGTGAGGCTAGCTAAACCTCTCTTGTTAAACATATACTGTAGCGTTAGTTAAGTTCATAAAGTTAATACAGGAGAAAATTGCACCAATCCCATCTTCTCCACCGCAACCCAGGCTGTCAATGGTGGGTACATTTGTCACAAGATTCTGTGTTATACTGGCTGCACTATTCTACACTGACCACCCATTGAACCAACGGTAATTTAGCACTCAACTTCGCTTTGACAATGAAGAAATTCTTCTCCTTCACCTCCCAAACAATTGCATTATTGACCCACCCTGATCGAATATACAGGTAGCTGTCTGTACTTTTGTACCCTTTCATTTTGGTTGCAGTGTAACGGGATGGATTCTCCACAAGGTATGTACACATCCCGTTCTGCTCCGGCAGGAATGCCGCTGTTTTTAACGAAGTAAATAACGTAGCGGGTGTTATATAAGGGTCACAAGTGTCTAAGACTTGTGTGTTTGTATACCTTTGTTTTTCAGGTTTTGTGAGGTGATCTAAACACTCATGTGCTGTAAAAGTAGAACATTTTACCGTCTTGTGCAGTAGCTCCATAGCATTCCGAAAGAATCAGACGCAATGTTTCAGCAATGTTTTGCCCGCCAGGCTGTCAGAGCAACTGACTGAAAACTATGAATATCATATACAGTGGATATAAAAAGTCTACACACCCCTGTTAAAATGCCAGGTTTTTGTGATGTAAAAGAATGAGACAAAGATAAATCATGTAAGAACTTTTTCCACCTTTAATGGGACCTATAACGTGAACAATTCAATTGAAAAACAAACTGAAATCTTTGAGGGGGAAAAATAAAAAATAAACTCACAATAACCTGGTTGCATAAGTGTGCACACCCTTATACTAATACTTTGTTGAAGCACCTTTTGATTTTATTACAGCACTCAGTCTTTTTGGGTAGGAGTCTATTAGCATGGCACATCTTGACGTGGCAATATTTGCCCACACTTCATTGCAAAAGCGCTCCAAATCTGTCAGATTGCGAGGACATCTCCTGTGCACAACCCTCTTCAGATCACCCCACAGATGTTCAATTGGATTCAGGTCTGGGCTCTGGCTGGGCCATTCCAAAACGTTAATCTTCTTCTGGTGAAGCCATGCTTTTGTGGATTTGGATGTGTGCTTTGGGTCATTGTCGTGCTGAAAGGTTAACTTCCTCTTCATCTTTAGCTTTCTAATGGACGCCTCAAGGTTTTGTGCCAAAATTGCCTGGTATTTGGAACTGTTCATAATTCCCTCCACCCTGACTAAGGCCCCGGTTCCAGCTGAAGAAAAACAGCCCCAAAGCATGATGCTGCCACCACCATGCTTCACTGTGTGTATGGTGTTCTTTGGGTGATGTGCAGTGTTGTTTTTGAGCCAAACATACCTTTTGGAATTATGGCCAAAAAGTTCACCCTTGGTTTCATCAGACCATAACACATTTTCCCACATGCTGTTGGGGGACTTGATGTTTGTTTTTGCAAACTTCAGCCGGGCTTGGATGTTTTTCTTTGTAAGAAAAGGCTTCCGTCTTGCCACCCTACCCCATAGCCCATTCATATGAAGTATACGGGAGATTGTTGTCACATGTAGCACACAGCCAGTACTTGCCAGAAATTCCTGCAGTTCCTTTAATGTTGCTGTAGGTCTCTTGAAAGCCTCCCTGACCAGTTCTCTTTTCATCAATTTTAGAGGGACGTCCAGTTCTTGGTAATGTCTCTGTTGTGCCATATTTTCTCCACTTGATGATGACTGTCTTCACTGTGTTCCATGGTATATCTAATGCTTTGGAAATTCTTTTGTACCCTTCTCCTGACTGATATCTTTCAACAATGAGATCCCTCTGATGCTTTGGAAGCTCTCTGC
>JACXGI010008410.1:0-33649 GCA_016801175.1 Esox masquinongy | reverse complement strand
CACCCCTCTGAGCCTGGGTCCTCTCTAGGTTTCTTCCTAAATTTCGGCCTTCTTAGGGAGTTTTTCCTAGCCACTGAAATTCAACACTACTGTTGTTTGCTCCTTGGGGTTTTAAGGCCGGGTGTTTTGTAAAAGCACTTTGTGACAACTGCTGATGTAAAAAGGGCTTTATAAATAAATTTGATTGATTGATTGAATTGATTGAATAGGCGAGTCAACCTGTTTATTGTAAGCATTGACATGTCCAAATCAAGAGTCAGTTGAAATAACCAATGAAATAATTTCATTAGGAAATGGTAGTTGGTCCTGTTCTTGCATCGGTTTTATCACCCATTCCTCCATTGGTTTCGTTATCCCTTCCACCATTGGTTTCATGATCCAGGTTTGCATTGACTTCAATATCCGATCCATCTGCCTGAACTGCTTTAGTAAAACACAGCCGTTCATTCTCAACCTCCTGAAAGGCTTAGACATATAGACTGGCTAACCCGCAGTGCTGGCCCTACCATTTTGGGGGCCCTAAGCAAAATTTGATTTTGGGGTCTGCTGTCCCCTAGTGGTCCGGGGCTCACTAGCAGTTCGGGGCCACCTGGCAGTTGGGGGCCCTAAGGGCCCGCTTATGTCACTTATGCCTAGGGCCGGCCCTGCTGACCCATCAAGATAAGTTAGTGATCCCCGTGTCCCTCCGCAATGTGGCCAAGAATTAATAGAGACAAGCTGTCACATAAACCGGTGGAGGGTGTGATGACAGAGGTTGCTTCAATCCCCAGAGTCGACACAACAAGGAACTGCACATTATACATTTGTGAGGCTCTTTGAAGAGTTATATGGTCACTATAGGTCCCGTGTTGTGCCATACTTTGCAGGTATGTACTCCACGTCTCTCCCACAAACCTTGACAATGGCATCCTATCTATTGTGTATGTGTGAGATGTCCAATTTGCAACAATCTCCCTTCTAAGTGATGTTGCTGATCTAAATATTCCACATGTGGCCAACTGGTCAGCCATGGCAGCAAACTTTCAATTGCTGTCTGGAACTAGGTCAAGATGAATCCTCAGGCTCTGAAGATTCAAATGATTCCAGTCTATCCTCATGTTCATATGTTCATATAGTTGATTCTTGGAGATTATTTTGAAATAGAAGACTTGGGTCGAAGCTTTTCTTGCTTTCTTGTGACGCTTTTCACACTGACACCGAGAACTATTTTTGTGTTGCTGTAGGGCTACTGGGCATCTGGAATTCAACCTTGTATTCTGAAATCTGGACATTTCTCATGACAACTTTACAATAAGTCTTTTTGGAACTCAGTGTGTGCTGTTTTTCACCCTGACTAAAACTTTGATCTTTACAAGATCATTGATCTTGTAAACTGAGGCTGAATTGCCTCTAGATGCATACTGAATCATTCGTTCCATACAATGCTTTGTGGCTTTAAATGCCTTTTTTCTGTTTTTAGCACGTTTCTCCTCAAATTGGCGGCATTGCTTCTGGGATGGCATTAGGTCCTTGACTGGTGCACAGGTTTGTTCATCAACCTCGTCTGGAGAACAGGTTAACGTTCTGGTGATCCTGTTATTCTTCCTTCCATAATACACCTGGAAAGGAGACACTCCTTTGGATCGTCATTCATAATTCTGGAGTAAACAGGAAAATGCTTCACCCAGTTGACTCCTCCCTGCTGAAGGTTAATGAGGTCAAACATCATTTTTTTCCCTTAACACTAGAACCGCCAAATGCCTACGCCAATTGACGTTTGAGTTTGTAATCAAAATAAAACTGCCATTTTGAAAGCTACACACTCCTCCTTCCATGACTTTTCCTAAATAGGCGTATATTACACTGTTCCGTTTTCAGAATTCTAAACTGATGAACAGAAAACTATTTAGAGACTATTTTCCTGTTTTTTTACCCAGTTTTCTGACTTAATCCACAAACAGCTCACGCCACTTAGCGTTGGTACCCAAATCACCACTCACTGAATGTATGACATCAATAGATGAATGCGCGATACTCCCAGATGAATGAAAACTTAATTAGGCTATTATTGAAACATAATACAAACGATATAGGCTACTTATCACTCGGGTTACTGTTTTTCAATTGGATATTCATCTTATTGTGTAGGCTAATTCCTCAAATGTAAATCTACATTATTTATGTAGGGAAAGAGAAACTAAATCGCACACACAGCCTATTCATTTTCGGACCTTGTCTGTTTTTAATAACTCCTCTCAGTTTTTCGATAACTTATTCATGTCACCTATAGAACAATCTTATATGCCAATAATCTAGGAGACTAGAGCTATGCATTGATGTTGAAATCAACCCGATAGCCCCACTACAACCCCCGGGAGAGACTTGCAAATACACGCTGTTCACTGTCTATTCATATCGGACCTCATCTTTTTCTAATAAATCCTCTCAGTTTCTCAATAACTTATGTCACCTATAGAACATTCTTATATGCCAATAATCTATGAGACTAGAGCTATGCATTGGCGTTGAAATCAACCCGATAGCCCCACTACAACCTACGGCAGAGACTTGCAAATACACGCTGTTCACAGTGTATTCATTTCGGACCTTGTCCCTTTCTATGTAGTCTTTTTTTTCATTTTTTTTCATATGATGAGACTTTCAATACAAACACATTCTTGTATTTTTCGAATTAATTAACCATTTAAAACAAACAAATTCTGTAATTCATAAGTTTTTAGACTTCTATATAGCGTAGGTTGATGATGACCCAGTGGATGAACTGATGCTCTGGGTGGATGGTGATGCTGCAGAGGAGAATGTCCATGCTAATAGGGACGATTCCTATGCTAATGACGCCAAACGGTGTTCGGCTCTGGTGGTTATAGGGGGTAAAAAAGGCATGTCGGTTCTAGTGTTAACACCCTGTAGGTTCTCTCCATTTTACCCTGGCTCTGTGGGTGGTATGGATTATTTATAGTTTATTGACCCGGGCATGCAGGTTCTGATCAACATATACTTTGATGATTGTCTGACTGTGGGGCCTCACAAAATAAACTGTAACCCATAGCATTGCCAGTGTATGTATAGTGTATGTTGTTAATACAGTTAATAAGGTATGGTTACATAGGTATAGGGGCAAAATGCTGCCCTGTAATTGTAATTGTTGTAAACTGAGATAGGTTAACCAACTGAATTCTATGTAAACTTTACAGCCCTATAATATGCTAAAACAGGCTTCTATATGGCAAGCTATTTTAACATTTATTCGCTAGACTTGACTATCAGTAATTAATATAACAGATATCAACATCGTAATTTTGTGACTAGTCAGAATTTTACATTGTGACTAGTCAGAATTTTTATGCAAGATATCTATAACGTCATTCTGATTAGTCAGAATGACAGTTAAAGATATCTGTAATTCAGTTTTGTCTAGTCAAAACTGAATTACAGATATCAGCAGTGACGTAACTGAAAACGACACTCATCTCGTCACACATCCCAAATGGAAATTGCAGATATCTGTAATTTAGTTGCAGATATCTCAAATGTCATTATGACTATCCTGAATTGTTTTGCATGACGTTTCTCACACGAGGCATCAGATCATATTGGCCCAGCAAAGCTGTTAGCAGCAATGGCCATTTCAGTTGTGGATAGAATAGTTAGAAAATGTCATGAAATAGAACAAGCTTATCATCGGGGAGTTTGTGGTGAACGAGAGGGTATTTCACTAGAGAGTTATTTTCTAAATATACAGCGTATTGAAAATATTTTGTTTCCAGACACACTTGGGGAGTAGTCAAGAAGAAGCTGTTCATAAACCTTTTTTTACAGTGAAAGAAAATTGTGGTAATGTTAGGTAACTTTACTTAATGATTTCTCTTCAGTATATTGCCCAATTTTCACATTTAACTTCAAGAAGGCTCTATTGACATCCATGTGAAGGCTCTATTGACATCCATGTTACTTTAAGGCTTGATTCGAAACAATGGTTTTCAGTGAAAGTCTCGATTGAATGTCATTTGTAATAATATTTTTATATTTACAGAAAGTATTTTTCCCCCTTCAGGGACCAAATCACTTTTCTTATGAAGCAATGTCACACAGTTAAGTGAATGGCAAAGATTTTGAGATGCTCCTCATCATTTATTTACAAAAGGTCTAGTTGCTTGGTATACCAGTGAGGAGTGGAATTTCTGTGATAGAAGATGAAGAACTTGAAAGCCATGTCAGACGACTTCAAGGCATATATCAAAACTCTGGATATGAGGTAATTGACAGATCAGGGGTTCCCAATCCAGTCCTTAGTCATGTAAGTTTTTGCTTCAACTCTATTCAAGCACAACTGAACACACTAAGCTTCACTTGGCATCTTTATTCCTATATGTGTGCCTGAATAGAGTTAGAGCCAAAACCTGCAGGACAAATTTCCCTGAGGACTGGATTGGGAACCCCTGGAAAGTTTTATTGCCGCAAAACATTAAATGGCTTTTTTTTAATTTATATTATTATAATTTCAGATGATAAGAGCCTTGTTGCGTGCAGAGGGACCGCTAGTTCCATGAACTAATTATGAACTATGTCTTTTATTTGTCCTTGTTGTATTCTTTTTTTTCACCCTCTTACTGTCCGGTGTAATTGCCAGAATGCAAACAGTTTGGGATAAGATGTGGTTGTTTGATATTCTGAGATATCAGAGACGGTAGCTGAGGTTGTTTAAATGTTGTCTTTATGATCTCAGTTTTTCTGTTGAATATGGTAGATTTGTACCTGCCATGAAGCCCTTCTCAAACTGGCATTCCATATAGTAGGTAACTTTCATAAAAACATGTACAGTATGATCTTGAGATTTAGTAAAGTGATTGTCCCAACGTAATTGAGTTGGTATCTAATTTGGCTATTTAAATGCTTGGAATGGCAATAACATTTAAAAAAAAAGAATTTCTCATTTTGTCTTAATTGTTACTATTAGGCTTGCAAGTGCTGTCTCTTCACATACTTGAAACTGGTTGTTGTTCAAGAGTCAGACTCAAAAGGGTTCTCTGCAAAGCTTTTCTTCTGTATAACCTGTTGTGAAGGATATATAGCATTTTACTGCAGTATTCCGCAAGGACATTACATACTTCATGGTGGTAGGATCATATGAGAAATTCTGTGTGCTTGTGTCTGTGTGTCTTCTGACTCCACTGTGTTGTTGAATGCTACGGTTTGTAGAGACGTGTTGATTCTTTGAAATACACAGAATGTGTAACATTATATAGTGAAGTTATTTCTACAGCTATGCTATTTCTGAATTGAACACAACTAACTCAAATCAATCAACCAATCAAATTTATTTATAAAGCCCTTTTTACATCAGTAGTTGTCACAAAGTACTTTTATAAACCACCCAGCCTGAAACCCCAAGGAGCAAACAACATTAGTGTTGAATTTCACTGGCTAGGAAAAACTCCCTAAGAAGAATGAAATTTAGGAAGAAACCTAGACAGGAACCAGGATCAAAGGGGTGACCAGTCCTCTTCTGGCTGTGCCGGGTGAACTAACTATCATATGTCTGCCCAGAGTTCCTTCATTTTTCATATATTTTTTCTACCCAACAAGAAAAATGGATGCAGATTGACTTTGTGTGAGAATGGACGCATTCCACAGTTCATATTCTCAAATAAAACAACAACATTATATTAGTATATGTAGTCTTTAAGTAGAGTGAAGCTGTAATGAATCAAGGGCACGGAGGAGGATTCAAGTGCAGAGCACAGAGTTTATTTCGGAGAACACAAGGGAGCTAGCAAGAATCGTGGTCTTCAGGCAGGGTCGAGCACAGCATGCAGAAGTACAGGTCAGGCGAGTGGCAAGGGTCAGATACGAGCGAGTGTAGCAGAACCAGGCGATGGTACCAGAAGGGCGAAGGCGAAAAGACATAGTCGGTGAGGAGTATCCGACGCAAGGCTCGTAGGCAGCTATCCAGGTAACCGTAACAATAGGGAAGTTCACACTAAGCACACAATCAAACAATCTCTCACAAAGGTCTGGTGGGGACTGGCTTAATAAGTACCGTGGCAGGAGGGAGACAACAAGCGACAGGTGTTAATCAATATTCATGGGAATGAGACCAGCCCGCGTGGGCGTGGCCAGGTGCCTGAGAGCGTGTGTTGTTGCTGGGGAGAGTGTGGAGCACTCTTTGGAGTCACGGTTCTTACAGAAGCATAATATGTTTTCAGATCTCAGAACAATTCAAATACTTACGTGAAAAAATCAACTGATCATTGATGTAGTGGTGGCTGGCCTAATAAGAAAATAATAATAAACTCTTTGTGAAAGTGTAACTGGAGTGTGAATTACTATCAGCATATGCATTTTCTTTTTCTTAATTTTTGGCTTTTAATTTCAGTCTTCAAAAAAAAAAGTGCTATTAAAGGAACCTATTTTAATATACAAACAGCTGTACTGTTCTTTGTGACGTTTTATGTTGATGCTGCCTTTTATATGCTATGATATGCTTACAGTAGTGTTTTGCAACACTATCTTATAAACACAATCAGTGGGCCTCATGCAGCAACATTCTCTTGAATATCTATTATTTCTCTTATTTTCATATTATGTGCATATATGTTTTGCATGAGTTTTTCGTATGGGGTGTAGTGATACAGGAGACACACTGCGTGAAACTTGCTCTTCATCCTGGCAGATGAAGGAGTGATGGTTCATCATTGAGAGTGGTGGCTGGGTGGAGGGGACAGACAGTGGCGGCTGGGTGGAGGGGACAGACAGTGGCGGCTGGGTGGAGGGCACAGACAGCGGCGGCTGGGTGGAGGGCAAACAGAGCCTTGGCTGACCAGAAGATGCATGGTGCATGCCATAAGCTTCATCATTTTGCTGACCTAAAATAATTATTATTTGAAGACAAACATGCACAATAGATGCAAAAACACCAAATCTGTTTTAATTTGAGAGAGGAACTAAAATATGCATCATCAATTTACCTGTACATCCTGATTAGACAACCAAATAATATACAGAGTTGAGAATGCTTTTATGCTATGATCCATTACTGACTCAGAGGAACTGCTCTCAAATGATATTGATGATGTTGCTTCTCGCACAACAAAGATTTCACTGGCCATTTTATCTTGTCCAACAAAGCCAATCAAAACCTAAAGACGCATGATACATAGAGTTACACCAGTCCACATTTAAAACCTACTACCCCACTGGGAAAACCCTTGATATTTTGTCAAGCTGAAAATCTCACCTGAATTGGCTCTAACAAGCTGAATTTCATCATGTTGATGTATCCATTTGGATATTTATATTTTAACGGTACCCCCTCTGAGGGTTCCTCAAATGTAGCCATTTGATTGCCTCAATAGCCTGAAATGTGATCTGTCATTAACATTTCTTTCTGCTGATAGTTCAACAAACAAATATATTACATCACAAACCATTTGACGTCTTTCCTTGCAGGCTTGATAGGCTAGATTCTTCATCTCCTGTTAAAAGAACTTTAAAACAAAAAAACAGAGAAGCCTAGTTCAGCCGGTCCGCAATAAAAATGTGCAGACCGTTGATACTCTCCCTGGATTTGAACCCGGGTCTCCCACCTAAGAGACTGTGTCTTTAACCACTGGGCAACTGAACTATGCATTTGCCAGGAGTTGGTATAGCATTTCAACATTTATTACGTTTTTCACGCATTAACATCACACCGAGTTTGATTATGTCGCTAGACACCATTGAGCATTGTGTTCAACTGACTAACATTTCTTATTAAGTTTACCTCGCCCATAAATAGCATGACATGTATTGCATTTGCCACTGGCCGTTTTAACAGCTTATTAGCCATTTGTGAATTACATTGATACAATAACTATCAATATAGGTAACGATACCTGAATTTTTCGACAAGTGAAAAGACGAGAGAATTGTGTAGCCAGTGAAGTTTTTGTTTATCCTCAACAAATCCTAATACATAATTTTAAAATCCACCAGAAATAGTCGCAATATGACAGTAGTGTCATGAATCCAGCATCTTGAGCCTGTTTTGCCAGTGTTTTGTTTTTGCTCTAGTCTGAAGTTTGTTTTTCCTGAGTTTTCCTGAACACACCCCAGCTGAGTCTCCAACCACTTACACCTGCTGCTATCTGCACACCTGGTCCTGATTACCATTCCCTGCACCATATAAGCCACGACCAGACATCCATTCCCTGCCGGATCGTTAGCTTAACCAGTATGTTTAGCTCTCGTATCAAGCTGCTAGTTTTGGAAAGTCTTTTGCTGTTTTTGTCTCTTTGCCTGTCACTAATTTGCCGCCTGTTCCTCTGTCTACAGTTACTCACCTGGATTGTCACTCACACCTGCCTGGCTGTCTACTTCAATGCAGCACATTTGGATTTCCACAAAGACCTCCAGTCTTCCAGTCTCACTCCCTGCCGACCAACTGGACCTAATCGTTCTCCACATTCAAATTCCAAATAAACACTCACCTTGTATTTCATACTTACCTCGTCCTGGTCTGCTTTTGGGTCCCTGCACAAGACATATCGTGACAAGTAGACTGTTTTATTTCAGGCTTCCTATAACATAGCTACTGATGGTTGTAGCCAGCAAAGTTTTTGTCTATCCTGAACAAGTCCTCTTTTGCCACGGGGTGTTTTAACAGCTAATTAGCCATTCGTGAATGACATTGATACAGTATCTATCAATATAGGTGACGATAACTGACTTTTTCGTCAGAACCGTGTAGCCAGCGAAGTGTTTGTTTATCCTGAACAAATCCTAATATCCAGCAGAACTGTTACATTTTAGGCATCCTATAGCTACTGCAGGTTGTACCCAGCAAAGTTTTTGTCTGTCCTGAACAAATCCTGAGGCATAATGTGTTTTGACTGTGACGGGAGTCAAACACGAGACATGTTGTTCTGCAGACCGCATCTCAACAACACTATTTAACAAGGGGTTGTCAGTCAGTCAGGCATTCACTCAGTCAGTCAGTAAGGGACATTCAATTTTCTAGAACGGCTCCACTTACGCGGTCCATCAAAAACTAATTATTTATGTTTTCTGTAAGAGCATGTAAAACGTACACAATTCAACAATTAAAAGATTACCTTTTCTTGATCCAACAACAAGGTGTTATTATACTCATCATCTTGTTGAGCACGTAGTGCCTGCCATTCTTGAAGAGCCGACAGTATATCATCCAAAATGACATTTCTCACAATTCACTACCAAATAGCACACACACACACACACACACACAATAAATAAATAACCATTTAAAACTGAAAGATCCTATTCAATGTCAAAATGGTTTACATGATCTGCAACCAGATATCGAGTTTGGCTACTCTCAGCTACAAGGTCAGTCTCATCTATTGCATTAAGTTGACAAAATATTACATTAACAGTTTTATTACATTAACTGGCAAGTTATTACATTAACCGACAAGTTATTACATTAAATATCCTTAAGTTATTAGAAATAGGACATTTATTATAGTGACCGGCGTTATTACATTTACCAATGTTACAGACTCATTTCCAACTCATGTCCATAGCTGCAAACAATATTGCATGTATAGTTTATCCTTTTCAATAGCATCCTCATGTGGCCAAGTGGAAACATGATTTATATAAACAAAAGTCACAACCCTGACCATGTGTACCAAAAGTAATCACACTTAAGATTGGTCACTTGATACAATACAAGTAGTGTTTGAAGCGTTTCTCAGAAATTCAGAATTTCTGAAAAAACATTGACAGAATTAAAGGGTCTCAACTGCAAATATGTTCCTTTGTAGGATTTTGATATTTTTCAAGATTTTAAGCAAACGGGGTGAATGTCATGAGCTTGCAAATGTGGAAGCCTCAATAGCTCCACCGTGTGGTGGACAGATCTTTGCTTGCACTCATTTGTTGTCTTGTGGTTGTCAGAATATGCAGAGTATAATATGCAAGTAGATTTATTATACCATTATGCATGTATGAGTTTTGTACATATATGCAAAACCACGTCCTTGCATATGTTCATTGGTGAATGGCGGTATGTTTTTTAACATACTGTCATGGTGTGGAATTATGGTATGAATATACGTTTTGTTATAAGTTAAATGTGTTTAAATAACAAACAGAACATCCGTTTGTATTCGTTCACAGGAAGTCACGCTCATAGGATGTCACGTTACTGTGTAGTGGAATTCTGGGTAGCCATGTCTATAAATTGGGGTGTAACCGGAAGTATGCTTGAAATAGGTCGATAACAGGTAACATCAGACAACTCTGCTGCAGTTCTTTTTAATAATAAAAGCTTTTCTTTCTCCCTTGATTATCGACCAAGTACATTCTTACTAAAGTAACCACTATACGTATTAAAGGCTGTATTCCTACACTGGTTTATATAACTTTGAATGACCATTGTCCATAGAGGCCAAATATGGAAGTACATGAAGATTAGTCATTTCGTGACCTATAAGTATTTTTCACAAATTCTAAATTACCCAAAAAATATTTTAAAGAAACCACTTTAAAGAAATGTATTGTAATCAGGTTAACACCTGTTTTGGATACTACATGATTCCATGTGTTATTTGATAGTTTGGATGTCTTCACTATTATCCTACAATGTGGAAATTAGTAAAAATAAAGAAATACACTTGAATAAGTAGGTTCATTCAAACTTTTGAAAAACATACTCCCAGCACATTTTCTTAAGGCCCAGTGAAAGGTGGGACATGGGAGAGGATTACACTTTCCGTATTCTTACTGTTTTTCTAAGCCATATGTACACACTCTAATAATCTCATAGGTGTAACAATCAAAATGGGTTATAGCTACAACAAGCCACCCATTGCACACACACACATAGAACTATCGCTTCTTCATTAAATTGTATAACACTGCATTACAAAGGTAGTGAGTGCTAAATTTGCTATACTGGCTAGAGGTAGCCATTTCCCGAGTTATTAGAAACATACAACACTTCACATTTCTTGTTCTTGCTCTTTTCTATTGCCATATACACAACCACTAACCATCTCATAGGGTGTATCAATGAACATGTGTTACAGGTACAACAAACCTCCCATTTCACACACATGCTTTTTCATTGAATGTTATTATGCTGCAATACAAAAGTGGGTGCATCAGCTTAACCATATATTGACTACTGACTTGCAATGCAATCATCACAAATAGTAACTCACATCATACATAAACACTCACTGAGCAAATCCTCTGTCTTCAAGTCCAGGGCCACCAGCCAAATGCACATCCTAGTCCCTTTATTGTTATGCGGCATCTTCTGCCTCTCCTCATGCAGTACTTCAAATGCAGTAAAACGCCTTATGGATAAGTACTGTAATGTCAGACTATAGTAGCCGAAAGCTTGGTTTCATAATAAATTGACTTAAACGTTATTAACAAGGGCAAGTAGCTAGTTAGTTCAACATTCCCCACCTAGCAAGATATCTACCACATTTCAATATTTGTAAATGGACAATGATTTCCTTTTATAAATTTTTCTATGAAACATGATAACCGGCAAACCTATCTACAAACATTATAGTTGTTAGGTAGCCTCAGCTAACGTTCCCCTGCTCAATGGTCCTACAGTACTGTTTAGAAACAACGTTCTGCTGCCAGAGTAATAAACAGTACAGTAATGTTAGGTCATATTACCTACCTAGCGTTAGCTAACGCTTACTAGCGTTACTGGTTACACTTTCTAGCAACATCCATGCTTTAACTAATACAACATTAGCTGACACCAACTAAAGTTAGCTAAGGCAGAGAGGTGCTAAACTAGTGCGTCAATTTCCCGCCTAACTTACTAAAGAAATAAAAAGAATTCAAAAACAATCATTCAAAAAATACAAAATCATTCAAAAAATATTTTTATGATTAACTTAGTTATATTTTTGAATTAGTTTTCTAATAATCCTTTTATTGGTTTTTGCCGGACCATGTGAGCGGAGCTGGCCAAGAATGTCTCTTACTCTCTTACTTACAGTTTAACACAATGCTTAATGGTGAAAGCGAAATATTCAAACTTGGCATGATGTTAATGCGTAACAAAAAGATCTGATGTCGAGACGCTATACCAACACTCTGCAAAATTACAGCTCTGTGGTATAGTGGTTAAAGACACAGCTTCTTATGTGGGAGACCCAGTTTTGAATCCAGCAATGGCAACTGGGCAACATCAATTCTAATTGCGGGCTGGCTGAACCAGGCTTGCCTGGTTCCTTTTATGTTTTTCTATTCTTTTTTATTTTGTATTATTTTTTTGCCACTCTTTTTTGCCATGAGGGGGCGGGATTTAGGGGGAACCCGAAGATATTTTGCCTTGATTGGTTGACTCACTTTTGAGGGACTTTTCTTCTTAACCAATTAAAGAGCAGGTTGTTCTGCATATTAAGCACCAAATGTTTAACTGAAGAGCTGAAGAGAAGACTAATGTAGCAAAGACGCAACATGCTAATCATCAGGTACCAAACTCTGGCCAAGAGGGAATTTATATGTTTATCTAGCTAGTTGTGCTGTTTTCATTGAATTTATTAGAAAACACTTTCATTGTTCGTTCATTATTATTTACCTGTCTGTCATGATTTGCCGGCACGGCAGTGACGAGACACAAGCGCAGAGCTCCAGTTTTTATATTTTTATTCTTTCGCTTCATTTTTCCTGTCTTTTATCTTGCAAACAATACAAAACCAAAAGGTTGGCAAGCAAATGGCCAAAACACAAAACACGCTGAGGTGCAAATACTAAGAATTGATCTAAGGAAACTAAACAGAAAAGAACCTACACTATGGCAGGCAGAAGCGACGACAGGCAGGGTGAGGCCAAAGCACAGGTGGGCAGGACAAGGAAGAATGAGTAGACTGGAACAAATAGCCGCATGGCAGGAATCCGGACTGAGAAGGAAAGACACAACTTACAAGGGAACCACAGTTAGACACGGTGCAGTACCAAACGAACCATATACTATCGGTTAGGCTGATTGCCATAATAACAAACACACACAAACAATGCTTCCACGCAGACTGAACACAAAAGCTGACATATATAGGGGTGGATCTAACAAGGAGCAGGTGAAAACAATGAAGACCAATGACAATGGAACCAAACATAGAAATGAAACCACTAGAACCGAAAACCAACACAGACATACAGAAAACATGGACCGAAACATGGAACATAGGGACTGAGGACAAGAAGAAACTCTAAACAGAGCACATGAACACAATGTACAGAGGGAAACATGAACAGACGGGGCAGACATAGAAAACCTGGACTGGAATAAGACAGGGGAGACACGAGACCTCACATTGTCAATTATGAAGTATGTCATTTTTTAGCTACTCATTTTGTAAATAGTAAAATGGAATGAAATTAATCCACTACAGCTACAAAAAATGTCCACTGCAGCTACTGCAGCTAGTGGCAGTTTGTTCGCTGGCTTTGATGAAACCAGGTCAGGGTGGAATACAGTCAATCCTCTTGATAGAAATTATTTCTTGTGGATTTCTGTTTCCAATATATCCCAGACAAGCTAGCTATTTATTACGAGATATTGTGATGTTTCCCAAATCGCTAAATGCTTGTCTTTTAGCCCCTATAGCCAACTGATGTTAATTTTGCGTTCAGCAGAGAGAGTATTCCGAAGTGGTTTTGGCTGTACACAGCCTCATCTCTGTTCTGACCCAGACCATAAATAATAGCCAGAGTCCAGTTTCAGCGCATGAGCAAGTACAGGTGCATCAGGTGCATCGTTAGGGGCAACAGCAGACAGAGGTACAGGGACAGGCCCAAAGACAGCCACATTTCACCATTAACCAGGAGATGGCCAGGTGCATATCAGTTGTGAGTCAAAACAGGACATATTTAGTTGTTTTCTACATACAAACCCACATATGTTTATCCATATTTTTCATTTTTAATTTCAGTCGGTTTTTTAATTGTTTTTTTTTGCCAGACCGCGTAAGCGGAGCCGGCTAATAAGAGCAAATGTCTCTTACTGAGTGACCGACTGACTGACTGACCCTTGTTAAATAGCGTGGTGGTTAGAGAAGCGGACATTTGAACTGCAGGTCCCGAGTTTGTATCTCCTTGCAAGTGAAGAGATGTACGCATTATGAATTATTCCATATAGACTAAAACTTCGCTGGCTAAAACTGTTAATATCTACATTATGGTAAGGCTGAAATAAAACAGTTTACGGTTATATTGCGACTGTTTCTGGTGGATTGTTGAAGTACGCATCCGTACATGCGTTTTGGGTCAGGATAGACAAACACATTTGCTGGCTTAACAACGTAGTTACGTTATAGTAAGCCTTAATTGAAACTGTATACGGTTATATTGTGACTGTTTCTGGCATGGTATAAATCATCTTCAGTCTCGATAGCAATTGCTCAATTCTTATGATTATTCCTAGGAAGTTAGTAGATACTAGTAAGCCTATTACTGGTTACTAAGCTGTTAAAACAGCCAGTGGCAAAAGTGGCAATACAGTTCATAGACGCTATGGTGGAGGTAAACTTAATAAGAAATGTTAGTCAGTTTAACACAATCCTCATTGGAGTCTAGCAACTGCTGAAACGTGTAATAATGAGGCGTTATGGTTAAAGACAGTGCCTCCCATGTGGAAGACTTAAGTTAGAATCTATTGAGAGCAGCAACATTTATTAATTATTTCTGGTAGATTCCACGATTCTCTCGTCTTTTCACTTGATGAAAAAGTTAGTTGTCGTCGCCTTTATTGATAGTTACTGTATAAATGTCATTCACGAATGAAAGAAAAAAGTACATTGTTTTGCCATGAAAGAAAAAAATACGTTCTCATGCCATGAAATGAAATAGCTTTGGCAGACTCGCTAGCAAATGCTAAATTCTTATGACTATTCCAGTAAGTTAGTAGATACCGGTAAAGCATATTAATGTCTAATGCGCTGTTAAAACGGACAGTGGCAAACAGCATACATAGACGCTATTTGTGGTGGAGGTAAACAAGAAATGTTGGGCAGTTTAACTGCATCAATGTCATTCACGAATAGCCAATTAACTATTAAAACAGCCAGTGGCAAAAGAGGATTTGTTTAGGATATACAGATGCCAGGTGTCAGTATAGACAAGAGGCTATACTGACAGCCCGCAAATGTACAGCTCCGTGGTGTAGTGGTTAAAGACACAGCCTTTCACGTGGAGGAATGCTGCCTATGACCCCAAAAACACCATCCCCACCATCAAACATGGAGGTGGAAATATTATGCTTTGGGGGTGTTTTTCTGCTAAGGGGACAGGACAACTTCACCGCATCAAAGGGACGATGGGCGGGGCCATGTACCATCAAATCTTGGGTGAGAACCTCCTTCCCTCAGCCAGGGCATTGAAAATGGGTTGTGGATGGGTATTCCAGCATGAAAATGACCCAAAACACATGGCCAAGGCAACAAAGGAGTGGCTCAAGAAGAAGCACATTAAGGTCCTGGAGTGGCCTAGCCTCGAAACCTTAATGACTTGGAGAAGATCTGCAAAGAGGAGTGGGACAAAATCCCTCCTGATTTTTGTGCAAACCTGGTGGCCAACTACAAGAAACGTCTGACCTCTGTGATTGCCTCACCTTGGCCAAAACAATGAAAACAAATAATTTAGAATATTCAATTAGCAACAAAGAATATTCAATTAGCACCATCCAGAGCTAGAGCCCTTGGTCTTGTAGGATTCTTCATCCAGTAAACATTTACCTGTAATAACTGATACATAACATGCACCACATTGAAACATATTGGAGAGTTTATCCCTTTATGATACATACATTAAAAGACCAAACATCATTGAGGTTAATCCAATGAATGTGATATTTCTACTTTGTTGATTTGTCCATCCACACACCTGGTTCGTCTGAGCGGATGGGGCTACCTTGGCCTTGACTGTGTATGTCCGTTCCTTTCAGGAAGCAAATAGGCCCATGGGTGTGAGATTAGGATGTCCCACTGAGTTGAGACACCAGACAACACGGCACCTTCACAGCCCTTCCAAAACATCTTTCATTACACTACACAATCACAACACCTTTATTAATGACATGTTATGTATGTTGGGTTTGCATGTTTTGTGTTTTTTAACATTACTAAACATAAAACAAAACTATAACTAACTATAAATTCAATCAATCTTACTACGTTTGGAAGATAGTTAAAATGTGCACGCTGGACAGCATCTCCTTTGCTAGAAATCCTGAGGTATGACAGCCCATTGCTAGTATAGGATCTAATGTAAATGAAGTACTGTCTGTTTACTGTGTTTGGACATCCCCTTAGCGAAATTCCCCTGTTGCTGGATTATCTCATCACAGAGGTGGTGGTTCTCCTCAAAGCTCTGCACAGAAATGTCTTCTGCCGGATCATAGAGTCTTTAAGTTGATCAAGTGACTACATCTCTGCATTTTCAATCTCCAGCTCATGAAGCTTACAGAGTAAGTACAGCAAGGACTTCCTTACAGAATGCTAGGTAAAGATAATGCTAGGTAAAGAACAGGAATATGTGGTGCTGGAGGTTTGGCTAACGGGGGTGGTGGTGAATTACTGTAACCTGTGTCTGAGAATGGAACAGGAGATACTGGAGAGGTTGAAGAGACAGGATGGTCAGGTGTTGGTTGATTAAATGACCACAATACAGTCCGGTGGAGAAGCACAGACAGAGGTGAACCTCTGGGAAATCTCATAGAAGTGAAATAATGTAGTTGGTGGAACTGAAGAACCAGGATTGATCTAAGCACAGGAAATTAGTTTGTTTTGGATCTGACTTTGATTCACCATTTTGGTTTGATGGCAGGAAACTGTGACAGAGAGGATTGGGAGGAGTCAAGAATAGGGAGTCATTAATGTCATTAATTAATAGTCAGTACAGTTGATCACAGCTAGGAGGAAGAGGAGTTAGTGAATGAAGTATACATGTCTGTTTACAAGGAACACAGAGGAAGAGCAGTTAGTGAATGAATTCAATAGGTATCTGTTTAGAAAGAACATGGAGGAAGAGGCGTTAGTGAATGAAGTAGACAGGTGTCTGTTTACAAGGAACAAGGAGGAAGAGTTGTTAGTAAATGAATTCAACAGGTATCTGTTTAGAAAGAACATGGAGGAAGAGGAGTTAGTTAATGAAGTAGACAGGTGTCTGTTTAGAAGGAACAAGGAGGAAGAGGTGTTAGTTAATGAAGTAGACAGGTGTCTGTTTAGAAGGAACAACGAGGAAGAGGCGTTAGTGAATGAAGTAGACAGGTGTCTGTTTAGAAGGAACAAGGAGGAAGAGGTGTTAGTTAATGAAGTAGACAGGTGTCTGTTTAGAAGGAACAAGGAGGAAGAGGTGTTAGTTAATGAAGTAGACAGGTGTCTGTTTAGAAGGAACCAGGAGGAAGAGGTGTTAGTGAATGAAGTAGGCAGGTGTCTGTTTAGAATGAACATGGAGGCAGAGGTGTTAGTGAAGGAAGTAGACAGGTGTCTGTTTAGAAGGGCAGAGTGGAATCAGTTCTAGGAGATAAGTGAGCAGGTGATGACTGGTAGATATGGGAGTAGATGTGGATAGTGAGAATGAGTGGATGAGAGCAGCGTTAGTGGGGGCAGCTACTGATCCCCTTTCACACAGAAGATGCTGGGTTGTTTCTGGATTATTTCTTTCAGGAAAGAAATTAGCAATGTTTTATAAGGTAGTCATTTATATATAGAAATGTGTACTGCAATGTTGGCGGCATGGGCAATTTACACATACATTGTGCTAGACTAGATTTTAGAGGGGAGTGTCACTGGTGTGAGATCACCTTCTGACGAATAAACTTTATTGTACAAAACAGCTCATGAATAAAATACATGCCATTAAAACCCCTCTGGAGACTCACCGCCAATCAATCAAATTTATTTAAAAGCCCTTTTTACATCAGCAGTTGTCACAAAGTGCTTTTACCAAACACCCGGCCTTAACACCACCCCTCACTCTACAAACCCTCCAAACTCGTCTCGTCCCCCCCAGCACTAATTCCACCCAGACAGAAGGTTTATTAAAATGGTTTAGCTTTCTCACAGCAATCAACCCAAAACAGGCCCACACCACCTAGAGCATTACACTCAACAGCACAGTGGACTCAACACTACACTGGACTCAACACCACACTGGATTTAACACCACACTGGATTTAACACCACACACCTGGCCACACTACCATTTCTATTCACCACTGCAAACATTTTCAAAATAATACACTTTTACATAACCTGGCATCCCCATAAACAAATGAACCCAACAGAGAGGTTGGCTTCCTGTTTACATAACCCACCCCACCATAGGTCAACAGAATAAGGGGGTGGAAACTAAACAGGAGCGTTACTAAGGGGGCGTGATCCATAAGCCTGGAGGCCACTAACAACAAACATACAAACAACCATAAACAGAGATAAAAGTCCTGTTCAGTCGCGTCCTCACAGCCGAACAATTGAAAGAAAATGTCCAGGACCTCACCCAACCCACAAGTTCTTATTGGTGCACGTATCCCAGCATCCCTGTCAAGTTCTAATTGGTGCACATATCACAGCATCCCCATCAAGTTCTTCTTGGTGCACATATCCCAGCATCCCTGTCAAGTTCTTATTGGTGCGATCAATCAATCAATCACATTTATTTATAAAGCCCTTTTTACATTAGCAGTTGTCACAAAGTGCTTTTACAAAACACCCGGCATTAAACCCCAAAAAGCAAACAACAGTAGTGTGGAATTTCAGTGGCTAAGAAAAACTCCCTAAGAAGGCTGAAATTTAGGAAGAAACCTAGAGAGGAACCAGGCTCAGAGGGGTGACCAGTCCTCTTCTTGCTGTGCCGGGTGAACATATTAAGAGTCCAAATTGTAATAATTAATAAATGCATATGGGCGGAGTCCAGAGTCTATTTAAACCTAGTCCAGGTGAGAAGCATGACCAGATGGACAAGGACAGGGACAACACGTATCCCAGCATCCCTGTCAAGTAGTCTGGCTGCTGCTGCTCCCAGGTAATTAGACCACTGTAAGCAGGGAAGTCCAAGTCCAATAGCTGTCCCTACTCCACGAGAGGTGTCAACCAGTGGTGATCCTCCTATTGCCGACGCCATCCTCTGCATCACTCCTTCCCAATCGTGCAGTGCTGGAGGAGATAAGGAAAAAATCACAAGCTCAATTGTAGGCTCTTCCGTATTTATACAGCAACACACTCACACCACTAGCAGGATCTAACCTTCCTTTCGGTCAGTCTTGTGTGCATTGTGTAATCCTTCTCATCGTCAGTGGGTTGCGTGCGTTTCTCCTCCTGTCTTCTCCACCGCTCCCTCCATCCACTGTGCGCCTGTTTCCCTGTTGTTCCTTCCTCTTCATGCACATGCAGCTGATTCCAAATCGTGCCGCAGGTCACTCCCCCATATGCCTGCTAGGGAAACGACAGCAACACCCAGTCCCTGCCCTTTCTTGCTCATTGGCAACATTTGAAAAATGATTTTTATTTATTTGCTACTGATTTGTTGTTTTGTGCAGTGTATTCCCCAGTCATTAAGACATTTGTAGATGGCTGCATTACACACAGTTCCACTCATTTGTGCCTGGATTTCTTCTTCAGTATAGATACTAAGAAACACCCTGTCTTCACTGTCCACCCATCTGTCATAATCCCTTTCTTTGCTGGTGATATTACATTTGGTTCTGAACCTCTGAGGTGTCTGTTGAGTATGTCTCAGCCGAGTGATGAGGCTTGTAACACTTTCAGATAACCACGTGATTGATGATAAATGAGGCCTCTCTTTCTGTAGAACCAAGTCTTTTAAAAATGTTGTCTTTACAAATCCCCCCTTACTTCATGGGCTGTTATTAGTTGGTTGTTCCCCACACGGAAGTATTATGTTTTGACATATCTTTCGAAAACACATTTTTTAAACATATACTAATGCAGAGGATATAAAAAGTCTGTCGAAATGCCAGGTTTTTGTGATGTAAAGGAATGAGACAAAGATAAATCATGTCAGAACTTTTTCCACTTTTAATGTGAAATATAATGTGAACAATTCAGTTGAAAAACAAACTGAAATCTTCAAGGTTGAAAAATGAAAAATAAAAACCTTACAATAACCTGGTTGCAGTGTGCACACCCCACCCTCTTATAATTGGGGATCTGGCTGTGTTCAGAAATAACCAATCACATTCAAACTCATGTTAAATAGAAGTCATTTAAAGTGACTCTGCCATCATTTAAAGTGACTCTGATTAATCACAAATAAAGTTCAGATGTTCTAGTAGGATTTTCCTGATATTTTCTTAGTTGCATCTCAAAGCAAAAGCCATGGTCCGCAGAGACCTTCCAAAGACAGGGATCTCGTTGTTAAAAGATATTAGTCAGGAGAAGGGT
This sequence comes from Esox masquinongy, assembly GCA_016801175.1. Taxonomy (NCBI): domain Eukaryota; kingdom Metazoa; phylum Chordata; class Actinopteri; order Esociformes; family Esocidae; genus Esox; species Esox masquinongy. The sequence continues at coordinate 13,250 of JACXGI010008410.1, read as the reverse complement.
ACAAAAGAATTTCCAAAGCATTAGATATACCATGGAACACACTGAAAACAGTCATCATCAAGTGGAGAAGATATGACACAACAGAGACATTAGCAAAAACTGGACGGCCCTCCAAAATTGATGAAAAGACGAGAAGAAAACTGGTCAGGGAGGCTTCCAAGAGACCTACAGCAACATTAAAGGAACTGCAGGAATTTCTGACAAGTACTGGCTGTGTGCTACATGTGACAACAATCACCCGTATTCTTCATGTGAATGGGCTATGGGGTAGGGTGGCAAGACGGAAGCCTTTTCTTACAAAGAAAAACATCCAAGCCCGGCTGAAGTTTGCAAAAACAAACATCAAGTCCCCCAAAAGCATGTGGGAAAATGTGTTATGGTCTGATGAAACCAAGGTTGAACTTTTTGGCCATAATTCCAAAAGGTATGTTTGGCGCAAAAACAACACAGTACATCACCCAAAGAACACCTTACCCACAGTGAAGCATGGTGGTGGCAGCATCATGGTTTGGGGCTGTTTTTCTTCAGCTGGAACTGGAGCCTTAGTCAGGGTGGAGGGAATTATGAACAGTTCCAAATACCAGGCAAGTTTGGCACAAAACCTTCAGGCGTTCATTAGAAAGCTGAAGATGAAGAGGAAGTTCACCTTTCAGCATGACAACGACCCAAAGCACACATCCAAATCCACAAAAGCATGGCTTTACCAGAAGAAGATTAACATTTTGGAACGGCCCAGCCAGAGCCCAGACCTGAATCTAATTGAACATCTGTGGGTTGATCTGGAGAGGGCTGTGCACAGGAGAGGTCCTTGCAATCTGACAGAATTAGTAGTAAATGTAGGGTATATTGTGTCACTTTGATGATTTATGACCCTGGTGGGCGGGGCTCCCAGATTTATTTGACAGGTGGGCGGGACATCCTATTTGCTGGGTGGGTCTTCTGGTGTGACGTATGGACTTCCTGTATGACGTGTGTTAGGGTGGGACTTCCGGAATGACGTATGCATTTCCAGTGACTTTATAATTTATAATTGCATTGTTGTGTCCATGTTTGATGTTTTACAATGACTGATAAACACCCCGGACAAGTGTTATAACAGGTGTTTGATGTTTAACAATGGGGGTCTTAGGGTTCCGGAATGTTAAATTCCCAGGCAATAAATAAGTGTTATATCAGTGGCAAGATGTTTGGTGTTTAACAAAAGGGCGGCAGGGTTCAGCAATTCTATAAACCCCCCAGGCATTTTATGTTCCGATAAGTGCTACAACAGATGTCCTACAAACGGTGGGTGTTAACTTTTCATGTTTTATGGGCTGATTGGCGTGGTCTGTGTATTTAAACCACGCAGACCCCGGTGACGGTCATTCAGTATTGCCTGAGTAAACTTACCTACACATTACAAACCATGGCGTATTGTGCAGCAATCAGCGTTTTGGGTGAAACACCATTGAAAGCTAACAACATAACCGCAGCTCAGCAAGTCGGCAAGATTACAAATGGTCAGCAGAGACACAATCAACATGCTAGCCCCGAAGAAACTGACGCAGAGTTTAACCCGAATCCATCAACTACACCAGGATATGTTGGCACGGGAATGGAAGTTGGACGACGGTCAAATCGGTGAATACATTTTCAACCCAGAGATACCGGAGGTTGCATTTTATGAATTAACCAAAGGCCAAGAGTTTAAGGCTGGTGTGACCGATCAAATGGTTTTAAATGCCAGTTTACGGAACACCTTTCGAAAAGTGATTTATTTGGGGCCAAAACAGGGAACCCATAATACGGTAGATGTCCTGTTTAAAGTTGTCGAGGGAATGAAGCAAAAGGGTTATCAGAGGGTTGTCAGAGGGTTAGATTGTGACTGCGACTGCGGACTGTTCGACTGACGTAAGACCCTGAAGCCCCGACTTAAGATAACACAGTCCTCAACACAGCATGAAAACAGACAGACCGCCTGTGATTATCAAGCAGTCGGAAGAATTTACGAAACATGTCTCAAGATTAAAACCAACCAGAGTTTGAAGAACCCAAGGCTGAGGACTGGCTGTGTGACGCCTGGGATGACAACGCTGAAGCCTTCTACGGAAGCCCGGACCCCGACAGCTCGATTCCACCGGCATACCCAACAACAAACTACCATTGGCTTGACCGGTTTTGGTGATCAGCTAGGACCTCTTAATCTGTCATACCTTTCAAATGCTAACAAGAGTTAACACAAAATGGATAAACGCCTTGCTCCACAAGTTTTAAATATCATCAAAGCAACATTGGGAATGATTCTGGAAAAAGTTGTTGCAGCTATTTTCCACAAAGCATGCATCGGATGTGAAGTGGACCACCCGAGTCAGAGAAGACATTCTTGTCTCGATCCGCCTGATTATTTTTTTGAGACCCATTATGATGACATCGTGGAGACAGTTTTAACACTGGGACTGAAACGTGTTGGTCTAGGCTTTGAACGCATCTGGGTTTCATGCACCGCTGACCGATGTTCACGTCGCCACTGAAAACTTTCTGCATGAGCTCAAGTTGGAGCCGAACATCACAAAGAGACTGAGTGAGAACAGGGATGAATACATGGATACATTTAATGAGAAAGCTGTATGCGCCGCAGTAGCGTCTTGGTGTGATGAAAGCTAAGAGTCTGTTTTCTAAGGATGAGTAACTTCAGTTGTCGTGTTTACATGTATCTAAACAAATCCTATGTGGTTTAGCGATTAAACAGTCGATGCACAAAGCTATCAAGAGCATTATTGATGTTTGTAGACTTTTTAATAACTGAGACCATGTCGGTATAAAACGTTTTAATAATCTGAACAAGCGTATGGAAACGGTCAGGAACACATCTGATGATTGGCCGCAATTGTTGTCAAACGGTGTTGAATCAAAGGCCCTAAACAACTTCATGTATAAACTTCTAACATTTTCAAATGCTGATAAAGACTTTAAAATTGGGCACCAGTTATGTTTGTTTACATATGTAACAGTTGTTTGTGTGGTAAAATTGTTGAGTAATGATGTTGTGGATGTAGAATGTATTTCTAAAATGTTTACAGAATTTCTAATCAGCAGAAATCTGAATGTTTGTGTAAATTTTCTGAATTTCTTGGATGATGTGTAATTTCGAAAACTCAAATAAAACAATGTTAAACATGTATTACTTCTCATTATTGCCCGAATGCTCTACGATGTCTGAACAGGTTATGAAAAGTATTTACTATGACCCGGCAAACCCTGGTGCATATGTGGGAAGAGAGGGTTTGAAAAGAGCGTACTTGGAGAAAACCGGGGAGATCCTCAAAAATGGCGAGGCAAATGACTGGCTACTCGCCCAGGATACATACACGCTACACAGGCCTGTAGCTATACATTTTCAAATAAATAGAGTTATTGTTCATTATATAAATTCACAATTTCAGCTGGATTTGGTTGACATGAGTGCTTAGTGTGGAAAACGAAATAAAGGTGTGCTGAGAAATAAAGGTGCTATCGAGGTAAAGCGAGCATTTGAAGACATTAAATGAAGGAAGAACACCACAAAAAGTCCAAACGAGAAGGGGAAGGAGTTTTTTAATTCACATTTTGAAATGTTAATGAAGTACAATATAAAACATTTTGCTACAGGAAATGATGTCAAAGCGAGTATCGTTGAGAGATTTAATAAAACCATTAAATCACAAATGTGGAGGTATCTCACAGCTGCCAACACTCATCGCTATGTTGAGGTTATTCAAGATTTAGTTCATGGATACAACCATAGCTACAATCGGTCTATTAAGATGAAGCCTGGTGACGTTTGTGAAGAAAATGTTAGACTAGTTCTCAAGAACCTGTATGGTACAACAATAATGAGAAATGGTAATCAAAGTTCCAGGTTGGGGATACTGTGTGACTCTCAAAGTTGAGAGGAGCGTTTACAAAAGGCTATGAAAAAGGGTACACAGATGAATATTTTGCAATAACAGAATGCATTCCGCAGGTACCTCCTGTATATAGAATAAAAGATTACGATGGTGATGTGATAGTTGGGACCTTTTATGAACAGGAATTACTGAAAATAATCGTGGCTAAGTACAAAACTTTTAAAGTGGAAGCAGTTCTGGATGAGAAAGCGCAGAAAGGGAAGAAAATGAGTCTTGTGAAATGGCTTGGTTGGCCTGAGAAATTCAACAGCTGGATACCATCGGAACAAGTCCTTGACCTAGAAACGGGATAAAACTCCAATATTTGCAGGGTCACGTCATTTACATTGACGGCGATCAGCATGGGCGACGGTGGTTTCTACATAACGCTGCCCAGTAACTCGTCGAGACATGTCTATCCAAACAATTAGAGTTCGAGCTATACCACAAAATTTGCCAAAGGTATACAGTATCTCACAGAAGTGAGTACACCCCTCACATTTTTGTAAATATTTGATTATATTCTTTCATGTGACAACACTGAAGAAATGACACTTTGCTACAATATAAAGTAGTGAGTGTGCAGCTTGTATTACAGTGTAAATTTGCTGTCCCCTCAAAATAACGACACAAAGCCATTAATGTCTAAACCGCTGGCAACAAAAGTGAGTACACCCCTAAGTGAAAATGTCCAAATTGGGCCCGAAGTGTCAATATTTTGTGGCCACCATTATTTTTCAGCACTGCCTTAACGCTCTTGGGCATGGAGTTCACCAGAGCTTCACAGGTTGCCACTGGAGTCCTCATCCACTCCTCCATGACGACATCACAGAGCTGGTGGATGTTAGAGACCTTGCGCTCCTCTACCTTCTGTTTGAGGATGCCCCACAGATGCTCAATAGGGTTTAGGTCTGGAGACATGCTTGGCCAGTCCATCACCTTTACCCTCAGCTTGTTTAGCAAGGCAGTGGTCGTCTTGGAGGTGTGTTTGGGGTCGTTATCATGTTGGAATACTGCCCTGCGGCCCAGTCTCCGAAGGGAGGGGATCATGCTCTGCTTCAGTATGTCACAGTACATGTTGGCATTCATGGTTCCCTCAATGAACTGTAGCTTCCCAGTGCTGGCAGCAATCATGCAGCCCCAGACTATGACACTCCCACCAACATGCCTGACTGTAGGCAAGACACACTTTTCTTTGTACTCCTCACCTGGTTGCCGCCACACACGCTTGACACCATCTGAACCAAATAAGTTTATCTTGTTCTCATCAGACCACAGGACATGGTTCCAGTAATCCATGTCCTTAGTCTGCTTGTCTTCAGCAAACTGTTTGTGGGCTTTCTTGTGCATCATCTTTAGAAGAGGCTTCCTTCTGGGATGACAGCCATACAGACCAATTTGATGCAGTGTGTGGCGTATGGTCTGAACACTGACAGGCTGACCCCCCACCCCTTCAACCTCTGCAGCAATGCTGGCAGCACTCATACGTCTATTTCCCAAAGACAACCTCTGGATATGACGCTGAGCATGTGCACTCAACTTCTTTCAGCCATTTTCCCTCCCCGGTGTCATGTAACTCGTTAGTGTTACAAGGTCTCAGGTGTGAATGGGGAGCAGGTGTGTTAAATTTGGTGTTATCGCTCTCACACTCCCTCATACTGGTCACTGGAAGTTCAACATGGCACCTTATAGCAAAGAACTCTCTGAGGATCTGAAAAAAAAGAATTGTTGCTCTACATAAAGATAACCTAGGCTATAAGAAGATCGCCAAGACCCTGAAACTGAGCTGCAGCACGGTGGCCAAGACCATACAGCATTTTATCAGGACAGGTTCCACTCAGAACAGGCCTTGCCATGGTTTACCAAAGAAGTTGAGTGCACGTGCTCAGCATCATATCCAGAGGTTGTCTTTGGGAAATAGACCTATGAGTGCTGCCAGCATTGCTGCAGAGGTTGAAGGGGTGGGGGGTCAGCCTGTCAGTGCTCAGACCATGCGCCGCACACTGCATCAAATTGGTCTGCATGGCTGTCATCCCAGAAGGAAGCCTCTTCTAAAGATGATGCACAAGAAAGCCCGCAAACAGTTTGCTGAAGACAAGCAGAGTAAGGACATGGATTACTGGAACCATGTCCTGTGGTCTGATGAGACCATGATAAACTTATTTAGTTCAGATGGTGTCAAGCGTGTGTGGCGGCAACCAGGTGAGGAGTACAAAGACAAGTGTGTCTTGCCTACAGTCAAGCATGGTGGTGGGAGTGTCATGGTCTGGGGCTGCATGAGTGCTGCCAGCACTGGGGAGCTACAGTTCATTGAGGGAACCGTGAATGCCAACATGTACTGTGACATACTGAAGCAGAGCATGATCCCCTCCCTTCGGAGACTGGGCCGCAGGGCAGTATTCCAACATGATAACGATTCCAAACACACCTCCAAGACGACCACTGCCTTGCTAAAGAAGCTGAAGGTAAAGGTGATGGACAGGCCAAGCATGTCTCCAGACCTAAACCCTATTGAGCATCTGTGGGGAATCCTCAAACGGAAGGTGGAGGAGCGCAAGGTCTCTAACATCCACCAACTCTGTGATGTCGTCATGGAGGAGTGGAAGAGGACTCCAGTGGCAACCTGTGAAACTCTGGAGAACTCCTTGCCCAGGAGGGTTAAGGCATTGCTGGAATATAATGGTGGCCACACAAAATATTGACACTTTGGGCCCAATTTGGACATTTTCACTTAGGGGTGTACTCACTTTTGTTGCCAGCGGTTTAGACATTAATGCCTGTGTGTTGTGTTATTTTGAGCGGACAGCAAATTTACACTGTTATACAAGCTGTACACTCACTACTTTACATTGTAGCAAAGTGTCATTTCTTCAGTGTTGTCACAGGAAAAGATATAATCAAATATTTACAAGAATGTGAGGCGTGTACTCACTTCTGTGAGATACAGTATCTCTGATTGAATGTGCTGTCTGTAAAAATCATGAACTTGCTACCATTAGCAATAAATGTCGTGCCAATACCATTGTTAGCAAGGTACTGCATCAAGATGTAACCATCAAAACCTTTAGAGTTGTGTGCTATAAATATGTAGTCATTATATTTCGGTTGCCTAAACTTTTGGAAAAAAGCAGCGACACAACCATCTCCGGCTCAACACCACATCGCATTATCAAAGCTTATTGCGCACACAAAATTTGCAGTGTGTACACCATTCACCGGATTGGCAATTGTCTCAAAATCATAAAATATGTAGCGCACACTGGAGTCCTCTGGCTTTTAGAGGGTTTTATGAAACACTGATGGTTCATTTCAACCGCCAGATCCATGTTACAATTGGGACACATGTTAGCCGTGCACTTATGTATAGTTGGTAATACTAACGTTGTAATGACGGACGCAATTGACACAGTATTTCTTCTGGTCACACCTGCTAACCCAACGACCCACACTTTTGTGTGTTGCTTCAAGCATTTATGCTGTCTATAACAAAAGTCAGAATAACATATCCGCTTTCAGTCCGGGCACTGCTTTGTGTTATGGGGTTGGGTATGACAATCTTCATGAAGACAGACACTACAGCTATGTTTACAGCCATGATCACCTCGGGTGTTAAAACCTGTATAACACCACTCACAAACATATGACACACCCAGAAAACCCTTCAGATTCATGATGCCATAGAAATGGTTATCGTGTAAGTACATAAAGACGGTTCTAGGCTGGGTGGCCTCGCTGTTTTGAAACTTGGTAAAGTGACGATGAAACGATGAAAGACAACAATTTTACACCCAGTCATTTCTTCAAACCGAACAATATCTGTGAATGCCACACAAGCACCTAACGCTAAACCAGCTCCCGTATGTAACTCATAATCTCTAGACTCAGCCTCAACATATGTGTACTGCGGGTTCAACAGACCCATCAAACAAACTGAAAAACATGTAGAATCATTATTCACAGCCACATATAAATGCCTTCTTTTTTTATTGACAATCTGATCTATCAAGTGTTTGAGCTTTACGCCGTGGGGCACCACCCTCGCGGTTTTTGACAATTTGAACCACCAGCTCTAGTGATTCATCAATCATAATCTCAGCATTAATCTGCATAACACTTTCCAGTAAATTACCAAACGTGCGTTCATTATATTCATCTGCTCTCATGGTCACATGTACGGGGGATATCAGAGATTCAACAATCAACTCAATCCGCAGACGATCACCAGGCCTGTGTACAAAGTCTGAAGCTCTAACAATCAAAGTATCCAAGCCTTCCATAATGATTGCATAGAATGTGCCAAAATCCCCAACTTCACCAGTATTTTGTAAATTTATCAACTGTCGTAATTCAACGTTGTCAAACGCATTACGTTGTATAACTCTAACATCGCCATCATTGCAATGAGTTTGCATCAGAGAGCTCGGAGGAGAGTCAACTAGATCATGTGAAAAACGGGGGCTACTAAGCTCGGTTAACAAACCTTGCATCTGAGGATTATTGTGCGCATCGCTGTGTAACAAAGTAATGGCCGGTTCATTTGTATTTTGGGGTGTGGTCTGTTGATTATGTGTAGATGTTGTTGTTTGTTCCGTGTCTGCTCTGTTGTTAGCATTATCTTTCGCCATTTCTCTAGTTTAACATGTAAATAACGATCCACTTACAGGTTAAAATATTCTAACTCAAACATACATTTACATACATCACAGTGTTGATGAGTTGACGGTAAAATATGTATTACCTTCAGCTTTCAAGCATGAAAGAAAACAATGAAACAAAAATCACCTGACGCTGTACAGCCACAAGGTGGGGTGTCCATAACTGAAGCCTGTACTCTGTATTATCACCGGGGATCCTCAATCTGTTGATTGGTAGAGTACAAAGGTTCAGCTGTATGCATATTGTCGTCATTGTTAATATTTTAGTACAAGACTGAAAATGTCTGTAAATAATTAGACTTACACAAAAAGTATCTGTTCAGGTTGTGTAAGATCACAACCGCACAGTCCAACTGACAGTGATGCTGGTCACTTGGTCTAAAATAAATACAAAGAGGGTTAACAAGCATATACAGGTAATTAAAGCTGATTATCAATGTTAAAAGTCTACTTACCAAGATTTGAATGCCCAAAAATGTGTTTACCAAACATGGCTGTGTTTAATTCCGCTCAACCTAAACCAGAGATTTAAACAGACAATATGAAAGACATAAAAGCGCATGGATTGCTGAATCGTAAAATTGATTTACACATTCTTAAAAAGTTCAAATGTGTCGTTTGTTAGCGTTTGTAATTGCAACACAATTCAAATCAATTACTTCAAATAAAATAAATTGCACTTACAACGTAAACGGCATACTCCGCACTGGAAACAACAGCTGACTTCTGTGTAAGCCACGGATTTAATATTGTCTTCATATCGCAGCCGGGTCGCCTCCAGCAGGTCACGCCTCTTAACTTTGTCATTGGTTACATGTCATCGTTCTTCACGTTAGAACTATGCCGGATAAAATTATTAAAACTGTGTATAAAGCTTAACTAGCTAGTTGTTGACGTTTGACAACCAAATATATTGATACTTTCTGTCCGGTAGAAACGCCGTTCTCGTTAGTTATCGCGGCTCAGCCGTGACATCACATCATTTAATTTTATTTATTAACGGCAACTCATCCGCTTACATATAAACGCTGGCTATTGTCACCATATCGCCATTAATCTCTTCAACATTTAACAAACAAAAGTCCGTAATACAGCAATCAAAAATCGGATTTCACAAGTTGCTTCAAGTCATTACGAGAATGCAGCACATCTTATACGGAAGCCCCAGCATCCGCCCACACTAACACAGACAGGTATTCTCAAACTCGCAAATACTACAGTTTGTAACCATCGTTGCCTGTGAAACATTTCTACCAATGTGAAGAAAACAATCTTGTGTTAATCCCTGTTGTACAATTTCATAAGACGCCTATACAAAAATTTTGTTTACCCAAAAAAACATATCTTGACTTGTCAACGATTCACGGTTGTTCATGGAAATTGATACGCTACCTTCCGGGTAACTTTGTAACGTTTTGCCATATAATACAACTTAAAAGTTAATGTTGACTTAAAACAACATTTTTTATTACAAAAATCACCATTGCTCATACATACACATGTACCAAAATCCTTGTTTTTATTTTTAACAATATTTTAAACCCAACAATGATACAATTAATCTGGTCATAATGTGTGGTCGGCACAGGCATGGTTTGTTCCTTCAAATAAAAGCATTCCTCCTGCGATGTATAATTACTGTAGTGCTTTGTTGGACTACAAACCGTGAAGCACGGTATGTTTTTCAACCTGCATTTACTACAGTTTGTACTAGTATTTAGTTAGGGACTGTTATTATGGGCAGATCTGATCTTAAGGCCCATCTCTTGTTAAAATGAAAAATGGGCTGGAACTCTCCAAAATCTTTATATATTACACAAAAAAGCATGTTTCCCACACATAATTCTGTGTTTGTGGAAGAATACCATGCTATAATAAAATCAAAAGGTGCTTCAACAAAGTATTAGTTTAAGGGTGTGCACACTTATGCAACCAGGTTATTGTGAGTTTTTTATTTTTTATTTTTCCCCCTCAAAGATTTCAATTTGTTTTTCAATTGAATTGTTCACGATGTAGGTCACATTAAAGTTGTGAAAAGTTCGGACATGATTTTTCTTTGTCTCATTCTTTTACATCACAAGAACGTGTTTTTTTAACAGGGGTGTTAAATATGTTTTAATATGTCTTAAATACATCGTTAAGCAGCAATGATGAAGGCATACAGTCATTTTGCTAACTAGTAGTACTAGTGTTAGTGCTAGCTAACTAGCTCTAACTGGCGACAGTTGAACATGCTTGGGCAAAATGTGAAACTTTCACATCTCCTACTGCAGTTAATCGAGATACTCTGCTGTGTTGCTTTGAGTTGGTCCTAATGACCTCCCTGTCCTTCCTCGCTCCTGTTACCACTTTTGTTGCTAAGTTGGCACATGGCCTAGACCATGCTTCCAAGGGTGGGGTTGTGAATATTGTACATAACTTTTGGTTTGCACCAGGATTTTCCCTATATGCCCAAAATGTCTGTGCAAAATGTGTGATTTGTGTGACAAACAATGTGGGTAGGGGCACACTGATGCCAATGTTGGCCCACCCAAGGCCTGAGGGGCCATTTGAGCACTCAATGATGGATTTCATTGAGTTGACTGGGGATGCCAGGGATACAAATACTGCCTGGTAATGGTGGATGCATACTCCAAGTGGGTAGAAGCATTTCCATGCAAACATGCCGCAGCCATCGCTGTCGCAAAGAATTTGATGCATGAAATTATTCCCAGATGGGGCCTAGCATCAAAATTGACATCAGACAATGACTCCCATTTTGTAAATGGCAAAAGCCGCAAATGCGCCCAGCCGTTACAGGAGGACCGCCGAACTGCATGATTGGGCAACGGTGGTTGCTGATGAACCACACAATCTCCCACTTAACCTCACTTACACTGACACTGACCTGGACAACAGCCACATGAATGTTATGCAGTTGTACAGGGGATCAGTGTGAAGGACATGGATGAAAACTGTAATGACACCAAGTAGACATTAGTGTTTGTGTAATCGTTGCTTGCGGAAATTGTTTTTGTGACTGTAACATAAATAACAAAGTATTTGTCACCTATCATTCCTTAGGATATGGGAAGAAATGTTTATGCATTATTAAAAGATTGTTGACTGTTTTGCATCTAATCAATTCTAGTTTAATGATGATTAATGTTAGGAGATTGATGATCTGGGGATTTTTTTTGAGGGTGGGAATAATCTGTTTCTCTTGCTGGAATGTATGATGTACTTTCTACTGTTTTGTTTTTTCATTGGTTGTTCTGTATCAAATTTCTGTTTGTTGAGACTTAGTCTCAAAATGAGGGAATGTGGTAGAAATGTTCTTATTCCATAGTACAATTAAATCATATTGCTTATTCTAAGTATAATCCAGTAATTTAGTAAGGCTGTTGTGTGTTTCGGCTCTGCTCACTTGTACAGGATGTGCCTACAACGGATAGCTATTGTTTTGGTTAAACTTCTCAAGGGCTGTAAACATCTTGTTGTCTTTCTAAGCCGAAGTTCGCTGAGAAGCTGATGAGACATGTAGACTAACCATGCATAGGAGAGGGACACAGTGGCTGTACTGAATGTTTATAGGCCTGAGCTCAACCTTCAACAGAGAGCTCTCGACCTGACCTCTGCAGAGAGTGTTGTTGTTAGCTGCTCCGGGTTTGCAAATCATGAATAAAGCTTTACTTGTGAAAAGAATCTACAGTCTCTGTGGCTTTCCCATTAGTGATTTCCATGACATACACTCACACGTTTTTTTTAAGTCCATCTTGGTCAAATGTGGTTCTTCGGGCGCTAAGTGTAACTGGCATTGGATATACGCGCTAGATGCACCATCTACCGATCATTGTGTGTCAGCAACACCCTCCCATTCAAAACACGCATGGGTCAAAATGACTCCTGACGGCGGTTCCAGTAGGTGTCAATGGCTCGGCGCTTCTAGTGTTAATTCTGAACCCGCTTAGTTTGTTCTAAAAGTAAGGGTCGGTGATATAAAAATGTAACCACCGTCAAATATAGATATAAGATATACACAGACACACACACAGTGTTGGAAAGGGACAAGCGAGACGCTGTCGCAAGCTGATGTGACACACACTAGTCAGGATTTATGAAGAGCAAGGGATGGTTGCCATCTTGGAAGCCCTCTTCCCTGATCAGGCTGTTAAAGGGGCCACACATAAACACAGCCCAATTTAATACACACTTCTAAATGTACTGAAAGCATCCTCTCTCCCTCACAAACACAAGTTCACATTTGCAGTATTTGTCCAGATTCATTAGTTATGATTTCAAGATGATTTCATTGCCAAAGGTTGTTACAAAGTAATTGTATGAATTGACATTATCATTACATATTGGAATCATGTAGTAACCCGAAAAACAAATCAAAATGCATGTACAGATTAGATTCTTCAAAGTAGCCACCTTTTTGTTTCAAGTTTTGCGCACTTGGCATTCTCTCAAGCAGCTTTATGAGGTAGTCACCTGGTATGCTTTTCAATGAACTGGTGTGCCTGTTTCAAAGTTAATTTGTGGAATGTTTTTCCTTCTTAATGCGTTGCGGTGGGTATGCAGAGGGTGACAGGGTAGGTAGGGTATACAGAAGACAGAATCATTCTGTATCTATTGTAGTAGTAGGGTGGCTACATTGAAGAATCTACAATATGAAGTGTATTTTGTTACAGGTTGGGGGTTGAAATGA